>JAQFXM010002875.1:0-22610 GCA_034693345.1 Entomobrya multifasciata
ATAGGAATACAGAGTTGGGTAGTGAAGTCACAGAGTTGGGTAAAGCGTCAGGCACTATCCGTCAGTACAATCGACAGGTTTGATGACGTAACAAAGTCACAAAGTTATCTGATTAGATGCCTGAGGCAGTAAGAATTATTATGAGTGAATATGAACTTAATATAAGTTAAGCAGTAATTAAGAGATACTAGTTTAAGTCTATACTTTAACTATTTTATGACAATTACATAATTAAGAGTAGAGCTCTACAGGTGTGGATAAGAAGTAATGATTTATGGAATTTTATGAGATAACGAATAGACTCTTTGTGATTTTACATTTCAATTAATAAGCAATTAGAATAAATTGATTTATCACTCTTAAACCTTTTACGTGTAATTACGATTGGATATTATGTACTGTACTGTAAAGCAATAGAGATTCATAGCTACATGATACTGCTTCATGACACTAGCTTTTCGCTTATTCACTTAAGCACATATTATGCAGGGAAGCTGTTAAGTCGCACAGGAACCAACTCATTCATGATTCGCATTCATGACTCCCTAGTTTAACTACTCTTAAATATTAGTCAGATCGTTAAGTATATTTTACTAACCAGTAACCCATAATGCTAAAAGGCATAAATCATAGCTTCCTCTGTACAGTATTTGTTGGCATTGTAATTTTATTGAGGGGTTATGTAAAACATTTTCCTTTACTTCAACATGAAAACTTGCAAGACAAGTTATTTGTAAATTTTCACTACTGCACGTATATTGGTTATACTTTATGTTGACAAACATTAAAACCAATAATATAATTAATCCCTAATTCTAAAATTAAGCTTTAAAATTACTTTTATTATACAGACAGGTGAAACAGACCATTTATATTTTGACAGTATTCCAGATAACTTTGTTGTTGGTTCTAATAAAACTCTCCCCACTTTTGGCTCTAGTAAACACTTTTTCTGGTGTGCAAATCAAGATCGCATCATGTATTATTATTATATGCTATTAATGGTGTTGGTTTCATAAATTATTTTTTGACACACAAATATTCATAGGCCACTCATCATGTCAATAAATGTTTTACTTTGCTTGTCAGTCCAAAATCTATTGGACATACAACCAATGTCAGCACAACAACAATGTTTGTTTATCTTAAATAAATTTCCGTTTGGTCTGCAAATTGTTATATAAAATGACTACGTTCTTTTTACTTACACAAGAATAATTAACACAACATTTATACTTAAATTATTAACATTTGATGATTTGTCTGAAGAAGTACAAATACTGGTGAACTAAACATGTTTACATTTGGTGTCCGGTAAATTTATAGAGTCCAATTCGCAGACATATACTAATTCGTAGAGTCGCATACACATACATACCAATACGCATAATAGGACAATTCGCAGAATGTTCAATTGCTAGAAACGGTCAATTCATAGAGTACCCTAACTCTTATACTAACCAATTTATAGAAAATTAATTCACATATTATTTTATTAAAACCTTTTTGAAAACATACATATGTCCCTTTCAAAACATTTTGCGCTATCCATCACTAGTCCATAGCATTAGAATATTTCCATAAAGAGTTTAAAAACTGTTCAAAGTTAAGACTTTTGAAAACATTTTAAAATAATAAAAAATAACTCTTTTTGGAATATACTTAAACAAATTTACAATCTCAATGTTACCTAAAAATAAAACGGTAAACTGTGACAGCAAACGCCCGAAGTCCAATAGACGTACAAGGTGCCGGCGGCGGCTTCGCTGGCATACAACACAAGTTTGATCTTCATACATTTATCTATCGGTTCACACAATAATTTTTCTCCAATTTAAAATACATAGGACCGTCAGCCGATTTGGTTCAAAATCAAATGGGTTCTTCTTATTTACCGTATGCACTTGTACACCAAATGTCATTTAAATCAATTGAAGTGCACTTGAGATATCATGCTCACACGGACAGACAGTCGTTTCCACTCTCATACCCTTACACAGAACCACACTTCGGGCGTTAATAAATTGACTATTTTATATTATCATAAATAGTCTCTGTGCTTTATAGGTTCAATACTGTTTTTAATTTGTAATCCTCAATTGGTTTTTTACCTGAATCGTACGGACATCCTATATAATGCTTATAAAAGTAAGACATAACTTTTCTCCCTTCCGATTTGGTTTGGTTGTTGGTTCTTAATGATATAAAGCCATGACAGACATTTTTGAATCCAGGATTGCCATAACACTTTTGCTTTTACTTTCTGAAAAATTATCTAAGAAGACTCCAATTTAAATCACGTTACTAACAGATTGAGAGAGATTATATTGCATTGGTAATGCTTGGTGTAATGAATGATAAAATTTCTCCGTCTATACTGATAAAGATTTTAAAAATATGCGAACAAAACTTATGTTAATTGGAACAGTATGCTAATACGTTTTATGTAGAAAGGCCACTGTGAATAGACTTTATGCGACGAAGCTGTATGCAAGTGGTCCAGTATGCGAATTGGGTGTATGAGTATTAGACGAGTGCGAGTTAGGTAATATGTAAATCGACTTTCTGTGTATAAGCCTAGAATCGAACGTAATTGAAGGTGTACTCAGGACACACATGGCACTTCACCAATGAGTTGTGTCGATCTTCGAAGAACTGCTATTCTTCCAAGTTTGTATCTGCTGCTGTTCTTGTTCTACGAACGGGATGGATAGAAGGGAATGAAAATTATTATAAAAGGGAAAGTCGTGGTAAAAAAATCGACTTCTTCTGCAAGTGGAGGATGTGGAGTGGGAGTATATGTGGAAGGGAGGTAGTCAGGAAAAAAGATGAGATATGAGAAAGTGGAAACAGAAGAGATGATGAAGAAGAAAAGATGTGATCCGCACATACTTCTTCAGGTCGTTCTTATACCAACACCATACCATACCACTAACACATGAGCTATTTTATATTCCATGTATATTTTATTATTCTCACTGTGGGGTTTCATCAGTACTGTGTATGTGTATGCATGTATTTTTGGGCTTTCTCTTCATCTCCTTCTCTCCTCAGCATATCTGTTTGTATATGTAATATACTGAAGAAGAATCTAGCGAAGTGTTCTCGCTGAAAATTACGTTTCTGCCCTTTTCTATCTTCCACAACAGTTTCAAGAGTGCAGCAAAGAATGGGGAAAGTGTGCACTCAACAAAGTAGTAAGAGTAGTCATCAAATTGGTTAGCTTGACTCAAGAAATTGAAGACTTGTGACAAAAAAAAAGAGGGAATGTAATATCCACACAAGCACACCTGTCGTATCCCTTTGTCTTTTCTACTTTATTCTTAGCTTGGCTCATAGTACAGAATGTCTTTTTCGCATTATCTATTAATGTCCCCATTTCACGTTGATCACTTGCCACAAAACACAAGAAAGACTTGCTACAAAACACACACTACCCAGCTTTCTTAGTTGTTACATATCAATTTTACTTTGCTTCGGTGGTTTTGGTGGCGGACGTGGACATCTGGGCGTATTTTGTCTTTAACGGAGAAATAAAGACGGCAAAAGAAAAAGTTTCTTTTCGAAAATTAGATAATGATGACTTCAAATTAGGTTCTTGTGTTTCTTTTCTTTTTTCTGTATCTCTTCTCACTCAGTTCATCTAACTCAAGGAGCAAAAATTCAGTTTTCCGTGGTTTGTGTCTGGATAGTACTACAGACACGTGGCAAAACTTTTGTTTATTTGATTTAGCGACATTTCAAGAAGACAACTTGCAGAACTAAATTTCATTCCTGCTATACAATAATTGCCACGTAGGTAGTATTACTTTCGTAACAAATTGTTGTGCTGCTATTTTTAGCAGCATCCAATCAAATGACTGCGACAAGTCAATCACAACGGCGGGGGTTTACAGTTTATAAGTTTCTAGTTGGCTGTGTAGGTTAAGATTTTTAATGTACGCTTAAATGAATCTAATAATAGCAGAAAATAATTATGAGTTTGTTTCTCTTTTCTCTCAGTTAATTTTACGCGAAAACAATCCATGCAGAAAAAAGTTACGAAAACATAATTTGATTTGGTTCTTTGGCGTTATATTGTGTACACACACATAACTTCTTTGATTTGAATCTTAATTGCCACTTTGAAAAGAAACTAAAAGAGAGAAATGAGAAAGCTTGCATATAAGCTTATTATGAATTTTGAAGACAAGAAAAGGAGTGGAAAACGTATTGCTTATCTATCCACATGCAATAATGCAAACAATATGTATTTAGAGAGATGCAGACTCTATATTATATTTACTTGTTTACTCAATAAGGCCGTCGTCGATGGGATGAATGGTGTGGTGTGGTTTTGAACAGGAGGAGGTGAAGAGAGTAAAAAAGAAAACTTTGTTGTTTGAGGCTCGAGGTTTTCGACGTATTTCTTGTGAGTTGAGCTTCGGCTTGAATGAACTCATTTATCGTCATTTTGCCTTAATAAAAGCAACTCAAGCGTATATTTAATGTTGACACTACAGACTACATACCTATACGCATAAAAGCATACTTTTCCACTTATTCCAGCACCACCATCATCAGCCACCAACCACCTTGTCATGATCTTCACTGGTAGTCTTTCTCCTTAGAATTTTCTCATGGAGGCGTACCAGCCTTGTCACTGTCATTACAGTGTACAGAATACACTCTCCTTTCCATCTCGACACTCATTAAGGTCATCTTGAATAAATTGAAATTATTAATGAACGCTTATACCCGTTATTAGCGATGGCACATCGGATGGTATGGAAAATAGTCAGGCGAAGGAATATACAAGTTTTTCATTCAAAATGCAGATTTTGAGAAAGTTGCTTTCGGTTCGTGTATTCTCTTGATGCGACAATGCAAATAAAGGTAAAGTAGAAGATGATGTACATGTGCATGAAACTTTCAAAAGGTTTGAATAAAATTGTGGCGCATATGAAAGATTTTGTTTCCTGTGAGAAATCACAATCAGTGAGTGAGTGCGATGCGAGCAGGCTTATCTTGCTTACTCAAGTATCAACACAGAAGAATAAATTTTGAATGATGATAGCTGCATCTTCAGCTTTACGTCTCGTGGTCTCAGTCTCGTCTCCACCACCATTTTCTTTTTAAGCTTTTCCAAAATTGTATAACGGAAATAGTGTGAGTACAGAGAAAAGAGAGGAGTCCCGGGGCGAGTAAATATTATGCGGATTGAGAAAGATAAACTGCAATAAACGCTTTCCTCACTCTTATAAAAGTCTCTTTTCATCGTCAGTCACAATCAGCTTAGCTCACTTTTCCAGCAAAGAGCTTGCATCCATATCCAGTCTCTTTTTCTCATGGTTTTCTCGGATCTTTCATTTGAATTCTTCACAGGATGTCTGTGTGAACTTTAATTTAAGAACAAAAGAGTCTGGCTTGGCCTGTTGACTTTGTTAAAGTTAAGCCAAACTTAAAACTAAACTTGGTTACAAAATGAACACTATTGCAAGAAAGCATGAATCCATGATTTTAGAAGAGAAGGTAGTAAAATCATCAAATAAAACATTGGCTTAAGCACATAATAAAATAAAGTATGTTGGGATGAGATATGTTACTTTTTAATATTTACATTGTAGCTTATTCTGATCTATGCGTCCTTTATATCATCATCACAATGAGTCGTGGTGGTAGTGAAGTAGGCTCATTTTTACTTAACATGTTATGTTTGCCCTTCACCTTTGTAAAATGGAATGAGTTTTTATGAACAGGTGTGCTTTTCTCCAGTATCTTTTTCTATGAAGCTACACAACTCTTCCTCTAAATTGTTTTCATTCTTGGCAATCAAGAAAACATAGATATTTTGAGAAACCCTTTTTTCCTGGAGACAAAAAAGAGAGGAAGGAAGCTCTACACTGACATTCGATTCAACTTGGCTAAGCCTTTTGCACCGCAGGGAGTAACAGATACAGCTTGCCATAATATTACTATGCATTGCGTGGCTTTTTTGCTACTGAAGAAAAGACGATATCTGAAAACGGGAAAGTGAGACACGGTTGATGACGCCAACTATAAGCCAAAACAGCTGGTTCCAAGGTTGGATTGGTATAATAATACTCAACCAAATGCGGCGGCAGGAGACGTGTTACATTTTATTCCTACGGTTTTTGACTCAACTTTTGGATACTCACCGGATGCTGAATTTTTGGAGGATTTGCTACATTTGCTGTATTGGTTTTTTCCCGCTGTATGGAAAGTGCTTCTGGGTTCTTACGAATTAGAATGATGACTTTCTCATGAGGCTTATATATATTGTGCACATGCATGATTCTATTGCTACATACTGCCATTATGTTTTTTGCACAAAGAAAAAAGAAGCCATTTTTTTCTATCTGACTTTTTTCCAAAAGAAAAAAGGTGCAGTTGGTATACCTCTTTTTTAGAGAAGAAAAAAAACTAAAAGTCATCAGATGACAAATGGATGTGATCATTGTACACCGGATTCTCCTTATTCTCCGTTGACAGTTTTCGACACTTTCTTTATCCAGCCACTCCACTCTCTTTGCAAGACTTTAAGCTTAAGTTTCGAGAAACGAAAGAGAGAGCTTCTCTCACTTTTACATTCATTTCTTGTAGCGAGTGTGTGTTGTGTTGTGTGTGCGAGAGAGAGAGAGAGAAAGAAGGCACATTGTGTATCAACTCACGTTCTCTGTCACATTCTAGATTACTGGATTGTCATGCCCTGGCATAGCACATGGCTGGCACTCCTATCGCAAGGGAACAGACACACAAGGCAAAAATGTAATTCTTACGTTTCCTTCCAAGAGAGAAATGGAAAAAAGTCATTCCTGTTCTGTTACATTTAATGGCGTATATCATTTCTAGATCAAGTTGTTTACTATTCTGTCTTGTCTGTCATTGTAATAAAAAAGGTGAAGAAAAGCATTGAATATCATTTTAAATTCTTATACGCAATATTTTATATTCTACCCTTGTGTGTGTCATCTTACTCCTGATCAGATAAGTTGATTCATGACATGTGATCCAAAAAAAATGTCGCAATATTCTCATTTGCTATGTATTACACCATACCACATTCAGAGGGGAAAAATACTGGCAAAAACGTAATCGAAATTAGATGATTTATGTGTATGCTCTATTTTGCAGGTGAAGTATACGAACATAAAAACGGGCATTGACTTTTCCGCGTTGGTTAAATCTTACCGCACATTTTAATTCAAAACTGTTATTTTGCCAATTACATGAAATATGTTACATTTTCAAATAAATCATGAATGAATGGAAACGTGTGCGCATATTTTGATCTATTTTTGCAGAACTCCGATGCGAAGAATATACAGGCCTATCATTCTAGTATACACGCTTATTATCTTTCTGATACAAAAGCACATCTATAATCTACGACGCAAATGTTTTTATCGAGTGAAATATCTCGTTTAATTTCTTTGTGTAAAGTAGGTAATCTGCAATGTAACTTGAATTGAGTTCAAGTGGATTTCGTGGTTAGTTAGCAAGAAAACAGCTTCTTAACAAGGCACACTCACTCCACACATTAAACTTATTGCTACTGGCTTGACTGACTGGATTGAGGAGACATGCACATGAACTAGCCAAGCCACAAATAAATAATCCAATACTTTTTTCCACTCTGGAGAAGAAGATCGAATTACTCGCAATCAGAGTGCCTACTTGACCAAAAAAGGGTAAGATGAGAAGAGAGCCAGTGTCTAATTTTTCTTTGGTTTTTAAGAGCGTCTTGAGTTGTTTACTTGCTCAATCCTTCTCTTCTTTTGGCTTTCTCACAGATTAGCGCACACATCAGAATAACAAAGTTGCGTGTTCACTCTCTCTTTATACATATTTTTTGGTCAGTCTTGATAACTCAAGAATGAAATTGATATAATTCTTCAAGTAATGGACCTCTAACAACAAGCAGCCACTTTTAGATGGACTTTGCCTCTCTTTTGTCGGATTAGTGGATTGGATATAGTGAAAAGAGGATGGAAGAGAGATTGAGTGTTTGTGTGTTGGCTTGGATGAGCAGTTCATTTTTTATAGTGCCGGATAACTTTTCCTCTGAAAAACTATATCAGCATCGCAAATCTGATTACTCATTCTTTCTCTCTCTTTCACTCTCAAGCTCACCATCAGAAAAGAACACACATAATAGACTTTCAACCTTTTTTTATATTCCCCACAGAATTCTCGCCTTTCACTCTCACTTCATTTGTTTGCTGTAAGTCGACTAGGTTTACAACATACACTAGCAAACTTCTTTTGAAAGCCTACGATTTTTTCTGCCTACATACATTACACATGCGAAATCTTTTTTTTGCTTGGCTTCAAGTTTAAGTGATCCCTGGGGTCCCTTACACAGCACCACTATCACCGCCACTACCAACAACCAACAAGCCAAACAACCTCTTCACTCACATCCTTTTGGCCTTTTACTTGATGTGCTGTTTTGTAAACGATAATTCGTATTTCGCCCTATTTAATACTTTGATTATGTTCAAAAATAGAAAACGAGATGCAAAAGGCGTTGTCCTTTTTTGAACACAAAATTATGTAGAGCACAAAATTAGCTTTTTTTCGAAGTGAGAGCTTTTCCAAATAAATAAATGTCAATGACTTTATGTGCCATTGATTTTCCACGAAGCTTTGAGGTAACAGGTAAATCAGCAAATCATATTTTTTTCCTGTTATTATATTTTTTTCTTTTACCGCGTGATTTTTATCAGAAATAAAAAATCGCTTGCAATGATGGACTGTTTATAGGATCAAAAAATAGCAAGATTTTGAAGGAAAGAAAATAGGAAATAAATCGGATAGAGAGAAAAAATGTCATAAGTGTTTTTGTTTGATCAGATCAAAGATGGTTGTTACTGAGAAAACAAGTAAAAAGGCAACTACATACAAACACCACCATCATTCCACACACACCGCAAATCGATGCTGTTTTTGGTATAGTGGTCGATCACGAATTTCTTTGTATTGAATTGTGTGGGAATACCTACTTATATTTCATATTTTATTTACAATCCATGTGCTTCGTCGATAAGTGCTTCCTATTTTTTCCTATTCTTCTTCCTGAACCGCAAGAAAAACGAAAAAAGAAAAGCCAACTCGTCATCGGCATACCCTGAGAATAAATAACAACAAAATAGCCCTCCACTCAACGCAGAGAGTAGGCGTAGGCACACCCGCTTCTTTTTTGGTCAAAGACGTGATTTTCTCTCTCAACTTCTTTTCAATAGCTTGGTCCAGCCCAATCCAAACCAAAGTTCTTGGTTTTTCTTTGGCAATTTTTCTTTAGAAAAAAATTTGCAGACCATTGAACGTATGTATGTATTTATGTACGTGTGTATACCTACCTATTTTACGTATGTATATTCTTTGAAAAGAAAAATCGAGGAAACGAAAGGAGTTGCCTGCAATTTCTCCGATAAAAATCCAAACGATATTATTTTCGTTTCCATTTTCAGTTTTTTTGTGAAGGAATCGCGTTGGTGGTCAACCAAACATGACATTTTTCTCTTACTCTCAACATTTTTATTCAATTCAATACTGCTTTTCTCCGTTTTCTTTTTTTACCCTTTTTATGATAGCAAAAGGCAACAACAATCAGGATGATGACTTGACAAAATCGAAAAATACCTTAGGCCAGACAAGGCTCTCTTCTCTCAGCAGAAAACATAACTTTATTCAATTCAGTTAGCTTGTGACGAGACATGTCCTTGTGCTTCTTTTCTTAAAGTATTTCCCCAAAAAATGTCATATAAGTTTATAAAATAATTTCAGACAACTTTTCATATGCAATCTAACCCAAGTGTAAGTCAACCGGTGATAGTTGAAAGTACATACCTGCCTATTATTCCGTCCACAAAATGATAAAGATACGAGGTTATACAAAATAATTGACTTGCTGATGAGGAAACAGGTACTTGAAAAGAGTAGGCGGTAGTGCTATTGGGAGATGACCTCTTGAATTTTTCATAGAAATGTTTAAATCCCACCTTGCCTTGTGAAAATGGGCAGCACAGCATTGGAAATTAATTTATTCTGCCGATTTACTCCACAGTGCCATCCCATTCCAAGTTCTAGTTTTTGTCATGAAAAAAACCAAGCAGATAAAAATGTGAGGAATTCATTCTCAAAAAAATAAATCTCACTTGGAATTTCCCATTTTTCCAATCCATCACTAAAACATGAGATGACAAACAAAAAGAAAATGAAAACGCCTCTCACATGGACCTATATCATATCAACTTAACCAAAAGTATATCAGTTTTGTGTAAAAAACCATAAAGCTCATCGTCTCGTTCTGCCTGCCCTGCCAATGTCTGTTTGTGCAAGCATCAGTTTTACTTGTTTGATTGATATTCATGGAGAACAAGTCCAATATCGCCATCATCATAGACAATTCCTCTCCTTTTTTCTCTCTCTTTGTACTCCATCCGAATATATTGGATTTATCATGGAAAAAATTGGATGTGAACATTTACGTTGAGGATATACACACATCACACCAAACCAAACACACATAAAGAAACATTGCAATAAAAAAGTTTTCAGAACCACCCAATCAACGTGGCAAAAAATATTCTTTGGTGACACTTTTGGTTTGGTTCTTTTGGTGGTGGTGGGTGATCGCAAGCAAGACAAGGCACACAAGTTGAATATTATCATTTAAGGCGAAAACACGAAAAAGGTGAACACCGAAGTAGTGTGGTGGCGGGTGGCGTGGCATAAATGCACGACCACCCATTTTTGTCGCCAGGCTGAACACAAACATACACGAGAATATTGCCACCAGCCACCACCACCGCCACCTTTTTAATTTCAAAGCTCGTTTACATCATTGTTCCTCGTTATATCATTGACAATTCAGTTGAACATAAAATGTTGATCCTATTTTTCCAACATGAACTTTTTTACAGATTCAAATTCATGAAATTCTATTGCAATTCCACTTGATTGTGAGGAGAATAAGTGCATAAAATATCAGCAGCTTCACAGTCAGTGGGGATCCTCAGTTCAATGATCGTAAATCTTGTCAAAATTTATAAACCTTATTTTATACTTTGTGTGCTCCTTTTACTGTTCCTGTACATTTCCGGGAACAAAGCTCACCAACCAACCAGCAGTACAAAAAACTAATGAAAATGAGTTGCTGGTTTGGTTGTTTTATTTTTCTTGTGTAAGTTTGGTTAGGTTAGATTTTCAAATAAAATTTGCCGCTGATTTCTGATGATGATGCTTTCCATTTCCCCTTTAGCCGTTTTTTTAAGTAACGGAACCACGGGATGTGTATAAATTCTTATTGTACTTTTTTCATTTATTTATTCTCTTTCCTTGTCGATGTGGTCATGAATATTAATTTTTCCCAACCGCAAAAAAAATCATTAAAACAGAACCCACAAACTTTTACCATTACATAATACCACCACTAACACTTACTATCAAACCCGTTATTCTCAGGCAACAACTCAAAATTTCTCTGATGATTTTTTATAACGAAATTTAAAATGCGTTTATTTTCATTTCTCACCCAGCCCAGCAACCAAGCCATTTCATATTGCTTCTTCTATCGTTTTCTGCATTCTTTCCCATTCTTCTGCCTACGCACAATTTTAACATTGCATTATTAGCTGCAATCAAATTAATCCTCCATCCCCAGTGTCTCATTTTTGTCATTAACACGCCATTTCGAATAATGCAATGATGTTCACTCACTCCTGCACTTCCATCCTTCCTTCTGAACATCATCTTTTTTTCTTTTACCCTTTTCCCCGTGTAACCCTACCCATTGTTCTCTAACTTTTTCCTTGAGTAAGCATTCTGCATACCCAACGAACTTCTGCTGAACAACACCCTTCTTTTTTCTCACAATCATTATCATCAACGTTATTGTCGTAGAGGAAAAATATGTGGTTCCATAATTTTTGCTTCATAAAAAAATCCCTTTCACTTAAACTTATTACAAGCCTTTCCTTATGCACAAAACAATTTTCCTCATTTTTATTTTCATTTTTTCTCACTTAAGTTTTAATTTATTATGAAATAACCAAGCTAAGACTTACCGAGTGCCTGGACTATTTCTGGTGTGTAGTGTATCATTTCAGTTCAAGCGAAAAGTTGTTTTTTGTCATTTTTCTTCTAAAACGCAATAAAAAATGCACCACTCGTCAAAACTTGTACTTTTTCTACCAAAAAAATTGCTACAGAAAAGAAGAAAGTTGAATAAAAACAGAAATGAGATTCACACCAACTTATTAAACCTATTGTACTCCCATTCTTTTTCCTCTTTCATCCGAGAATGTTTCTTGAACGTGGAATGTACTTTGGTCGGGGAAAGTGAAAATATTTCTCTATAAAAACTATGTACATCACATTGTGTACCATTTATCTCAACCTTATACATTGTATCATCTTCGTCATCATCATCACCAGCAGTACCACTATACAATGTAGGATAATAATGGCAAAGTCAGCAGGGTATACATACACACGCTTTAAATCTATTAAGCCCTATTATTACACTTCTCTCCATCCGTCCGCGTCCGAAGAGCTTGAAATAAAATACAAACTCAGAGAAAAAAACGTTCCCCACGCAAGAAAAAAAACGCCATAAAAAGGATTCACTCACATTCACGTTTTGTGTTTTTTCTTCTTCACACGCACAAGGGAAAAAAGCAAACGTAGACAGAGAAAGAGAGAGAGTCAGTAACAAAAAATGTTTTATGGCGATGTTTGTAGGATGTTACAAATGAATGAAAGCGTGAACGCATGCATACCCATAGCTATATGTATATTGCGGACATTTCACTTTGCTGGAAAGCAAACACCACTTTTTGTTTCTTTGGGAAAAAGTCAGGGTGTTACCGTTACCGATGCCGGGCATATAGATGATTTTGATGCTGACGAATATTATGGATGGGAGAAGGGAAGGGGAGAAAATCTTTGAAAGTTTTATGTTGAAGATGAGTCTTGGTATAAATGGGAAAGGGTTGATGCGTTTTATGAGGTCCATCGCTAAGAACTTTATGGAAGAATCGAAGAATTCCTCGATCTCAATACGATGATGATGACGTTGTTGCAAGGGAATTTTCTTTGGTAATAAAACAAGCAGTCAGATAAATTATTTAAGAGGAAAAGTTTTTGATTTTATATGTTCCTACTGCACAAAATGAACTGGGTTAAATTAAATGCAAAGCTTTTATTATTTTAAAACACAAACTCATTATTATCGGCATGGCAAAGCTTTATAAACTTTCGCCATCATTTCATGTCTATGTCGCCTTCATCGTCGTGTGTCGTGGTTGTTGGTTAGTATTTTTTGATACTAAACCTTTTTGTGTTTCAAGTGATAATGATAATATTAATGGGACAGACACACATTCCACTTTCTCTTCTTTTTTTCTTTGGTTTTGTTGGATGTTGCTTTCATAGTGATGATGTCACCTTGTTAAAACACAGTAAGATTTATGAGTTTAATAAACACCCCGAGTCATGTTCATGTTGGTATAAAGGTACATTGTTTGTTGTACAGCGTGGCATGGCGTGTTCCCTTTTTTCTGAAGTAAAAAAAACTAGACTCTTTTTTTACAATTTTTTTTTGCTTTAGGCATGGGTGTGTATGTGTTTAACTTACATTTCAACATAATAATCTTTAACACGAAAAAGTATTTTAACTTTATTCTACTTGTGCCTTTTTTAAATGTTGTTTGCAATGCATACTGTATATGTTATGCATGTAAACAATTTACTCACCCACTTTTTATACTGGAACGAAAGAGAGAGAAAAAACGAGAGTGAGAGAAAGGTTTTTTGCTTGATATGCATGATTTCTCAAGAAAAGAGCTCAAACACAAAAAAGTAAGTAAAAACTTTTTTCTTGAACATGATATGATACATGTAGTGTATTTATACAAGAATGCCAAGAGTAAGAATGTTATATAGTCTAAAAAGAGAGAAAAACTTTTTACCTGTATGTTTATGTTACATTTTTGTTGCTTCACTGGTTTCTTATTTTTGCAACATAAAAAATATCCACCCAGGTTTCTTTTCCTTTTCACCTAATTTTTTTTATTTGCACTCTCATTTAGAGAAAAAAGTTAGTTTTTGCAGAGGAGGAAAAAAACTTGATAGTTGGTCGAGTCGAGTAGGTTGTGTTTTTACAAAACTGGATGATGTAAAAGGTGACCCAACAAAATATGTAGTAAACGCATTACACCTGCTACACAAAAATGTTTAACATGAATTACATGGTTAGCTAGTTGTTTGGGTTAGTTTACTGTGGAACTAGAAACAAGGTAATCATATATGTCTAAGTATGTAGGCCCGTCGTCGTCGATGTGATGTAGCGAAAAGGGCTCCCACAACAACCAAACCAGTAGTCTGACCTGAAGTAAAAGTATGGCAGCTGTAAAATTTGTGAGCTCTTGGAACTCATACAAGTTTTATGAGAGAACCACTACAATTTTATTGATACAGGTCAAAATACTAGATGGGAAGTTTGACCTTTGTAATTTTTCTGCATGCATACTTTGATAGCCGGAAAAATCATCGAACGATTTGAACATGGGAGTATGGCTTAACATGTACAAATGGCTGTGCGGTGGTGGATTCAGTTGTCAATTCTTAGAAAATACTATATGTGGATGTATAGATATTATATATATATGCCTTTCTAAAATCATTCAAGCGACAATAATTCAAGTTAACTAACCATGACATTTCAGTGGAAAAACGAAAGCGGAAAAAAACTTGCAGGAAGCAAAAAGTATGTATCCAGTAGTTTCATCATAACGTAAATACATACCTAATATGAACAGTTTGGTTGTTTGGTATAACGAACAAACTTACATTTGTTTGTCTACAGTAGGTTGAGCTTAAGCTTACTTATTATTATCATCAACATCATCTTTCTTCATAGTTAGTAAGCAGCACCGTTGCTTTCATTGCGCAAGAAGTACTGCCTATGCTCTTGAGCAAAAACAAGGAAGATGTTAAAATTGCAAAAGGAACTTGGAACTTTTTTTTCCTTGTTTCATTACTTGTTTCTCTACTCCCAGTAGTCCACTGAACATTTTTAATGACGGAAGTAAAACGAGGGATTTTCTCTTTCCGTTGGCCTAACTACCACCCGAAAAAAATGTATAAAGGGAGAAAAGGCGAGTTAGTAAAGTAGTATAAATATACGCCCAGACAAATAGACAAAGTTTTTATCGCGATGGTAGTCGAAAGGATAAAGTCCGCCAAACAAGCAAAAGCAACTACGTAGCAATCCTAACAAACTAACAATTTATCGTAATAACAGGACGAACGAAGAATATTTCAAACATGTTGCAAAGTAGAAGGAAGGATCAGCGGGAGAAAATGTTGTTGGCTTGGCTTACTACTAGTACGAGCACACACGGGTAAAAAAAGAAGGCGAAGATGTAGAAGGAGAAAAATTAGCCTGTCATTTTTTTCTGACGGATGCCATCCATCCAACCAACCATTCATCCATATTTTGTTTCTTTGTTTCGTTTTTGGTAATGCACGATAGTATGGAATAATGGGCTGAAATAATAATCGCTTGTCATCATCCACTCTTTCAATTTTTCAAAATGGAAATGAAAACTCGTGTATTGGTTTATTTATCATTCTTATGATTATTCGAACGTTAAAATCACAGATTTAAAAATCTTTTCTTCATTTTCACAAAAAAAACTTCCTGAAAATAAATGACGCGACGAAATTACAAAGAAAAGATAACACTACAGCAGTCATTTACTTTGCAAGGTTGACTAACTTATAATTTGTGCAACAGTTAAACAATATATTTTGCTTTTTTGTGTGATGTACTGTGCATAATAATATAAATTGATGCAGAATAGCTCATATTCATCCTCTTTTCCAAAAAGGCCAATATTTTCTTTAAAAATGAATTTTGTAATGAACTTATCGACTTTTTACATGCGTGCATTATTTTCTTCGAAATAGAGGCGAAAGAGGTTTAAGAAGGTGTGTAAGCAGAAAATATTTTTGGTATATTCCTCCTGAACCTGTAGGTATGCAGGGTCATCATAATCATCATCAGTGTATGATCTTTCGGACATGTCGTGAAGATACAAGATCATGCAGACGATTTTATCATAAAATTATTATTTTTGCAGTAAAGTGCATTTGACCATTAAAACCTTTTGCAGACATTTTCAAGAAAAGGTTGCGTTTGCAAAGAGCTTACTGTGCAAACACAGTATACAAGTAGGAAACAAAAGATGGGCAAGTTGACTGTTTACTTGACTATCCTCTGATCTCTTTTTTAAATAATAGTAATAACCATTTATTTTTAGTGCTCAAGTTTCTCGGCATTTTTTCCTCAAACAAGACAAAATTAGGTTGCATTGCATATTTTTAAAATATCAAGAAAATGCAATAATTTTGTTAGCAATAGTTTTTTGGAACTAAATAATTTTAGAGAGTATTAAGAATGTTTTATTTATGTTAGATTACAAGATGATGAAATAATTTCATGCTCCAAATCATAAAAATGTTTCATGTTAACATTTATCACCTTCTACAGTTTTTAGTGTATCTTGTTTAAATAGTTCCTTGCATAAATCCAATGGTTTTTCGTATAGTTGTGCAAAAATTATGATTTCTTCAGCTATGTCTCTTTTCCGTTGCCGACGCCGCACTTATGGCTGTGCTTCTCTTCATGAATCGTCACGGTTGTCCTTTCAACTTTTAACTTGTTGGATGAAAGTGTTCAGTAAAGCGATTTTTTTGACATTCAACCAAAACTGCGCTCTCTTGTCTAACTCCTTATCTTCCTCCTTTTAAAGAAAAAGCAAAGATTATATTCTTCACCTTTTTTGCTGTTTGAAAATCCCCGAAGAAGAAAATGAAAATTCATTTTACGCTAGCCTACCAAAAAATCAAAAGCCAAATGAACTCTATGGTATGGTATGACGAAAAAAATGAACGCATTTTTTCAGTGATTTACTTTTTCACACGCCGCGTCAATGATCATCATAATATCATCATGATCACTAGTCATCATGGAGTTTTCAAATGGAAAATGACTTTTTAGTTTGGAAGTTTAGTGATCAAGATGAAGATGATGTTACATTTTGTTTATGCTTTGCAGTGTCATTTTAAAAGCCAAACCAGAAAAAATTCACAACTCAACTAAAACCAAGAGAGGATTTGCTCTAGTTAAATTACATCCTTCTTCAAACATTTTCAAAAAATATATCTAAAGCATTTTTGTCTTGTAAATCTAGCATGCATGTAAGCAAGCCACACAAAAAAATGGGAACGCGGAATAAAAACTACAGAGCAAGCTGCGGGTGATATTTTTCTTAAAAAACGAAAATGGACGTTTTTTTCTCACTCTCTCTTCGTCTTTGCGGTTCATTTACAAGTATTATGGCATGAATGGGAAAATATTGCAGACTGGATGTGTTTATATTCGGTTTTCTACATGATCACACCTCCACAAAGATTATTACTGCTTATCATAATTACTCGAGAAAGATGACTTAACACAAAAAGGCAAAAAAAAGTCACGTCGCGTCTTCTCTCTCTCTCTTTCTCATGACATGATATACACACATTCTCATAAAAGTAGGCACATGCCAACTTTGCTTTCAAGAATTTTTCCAACATTTACCACCTCCACTGCACTGCCGACATTTTTTCCCTTCTTTTTGTTTTGCTTCTTCAACTCAAACAGTAAAAAGCAATTTGCCAAAGTTAAACACACTGACACTACTATGCCTACTAATAAACATTAAAAACCGACCGCTAGAGATAAAGAGAAAGAAAAAGCGTGAAAACAAGTTTTTTTCATCTTCAAGAAAAATTACACACACAACAGAGTTAAGTCAGTAATGTGATGGCAATGCAGTGGTTCCTCTGGTTTGTTTGGTGTTTTTTTTGGCAGTTTTCATATTTGGCTTGCTTACTTGAATGGCATTTTCTAAGATGATCACTAGAAGGATTTACGCGGAGAAGCATGAAGTATTTTGTTGAATTTGCATTATGTAAAAATGCAGAGAAACCACTGAAGGCTGAGAGAATTAAACCATGCTTCATTCCGTCACCTTATACACATACCTTGTCTTTCTTGACTTTACTGCAATTTCTTCCTGTTCTCTACTCTCTTGTCTAGCGAATCCCTTGATCGTCGCGTTCACTTGAATTTATTTATCATCGTCATCATCATAACGTTGAGCCTCTCTTCAAGGCTTGCATGCTATTTTTTAAAGAGGATGATTATATAGACATTGTGTTTTACTTGCTAGCAACATACACAACAAAATATACATTCATAAAAAATCTCAGTTTTAATGCAATTTTATGCAGGTGCACACGGTACGGTGCAAACTACTACTCATCGGATCAGATTTACTTTTGACATTTTGATATTTGCCATGCAAAGGAATGGTATTAAGCGAATTCTCCCAAAAAATGCGTTTACTATTGGTAATTTCAGTAGATTGTACATAATACGTAATGGAATGGTATTCAGATTTAGATTAAATCACGCTAACAGCGGAGGTCTACACGCTATTTTTTCCTGAAAATTGTGTCTGCGGGATTAGATCTGATCTGATCTTCAGCATCCTCATCGTCATCATCATGAAACCACTACCACCACGGACCATTGTTCAAAATTTTGATATTGGGAACAGCGACAATCATCTGAAATGAACTAAAGTATTCTTCGTGGCTTCAATTCAATTCACACAACTTGAATGATGGTTGATATAAAGACAAGTGGTATTTTTTTTGTTCTGCGGAATTACTTCTGGGTATTACCTCTTTGGCAGAATAAAACGTGCACTATTCAAAAAAGTACCTAGTTGCATTATTGGCATGCATTTTTTATGCAAACTGATTGGGAATTCAGATAGGATAAAAGCGGGTTGGGCTTCAAGGCATTTCTTGAAATCGAAGGTTAAACGAATTTATTTATCGCACGACGATGACGGTGGTTCGTTTGTGAAACGAATCAAATCAAAGAATATTAAGTGGTGAGACTAGGAGATAGGTACATAGCTTTCCCAATCAGTTTAGTGTACAATGTACTGCTTCTCTCTTATCAAAACTATTTGAATAATATGTGGTTATACTCCCCAAAAATATATAATTTGTCTATTTTGGTTAGATTTTAGGCATGGTCGGTAGAGGATAAAAGTAATGTTCCTGTTTGATATAATAATATGATATGTAAATGCGACTTGGCAGCTTGAAAATATTTTTGATGTTCTGAAAGTGGTGGATAAGGTTGAGTGAAGAAAAGAGAGTGAGGTGATAATGGAGAATGGAGACATTTGATGTTTAGGGGAATGACGGCGGTCATCATATCATTTCATCACTCAAATCAAATTACACTTTAATTTTTTTGTCAAAAGGGAGGAAGAAGTAAAAATTTGAATGTCGACTTGACTTTTGCGGTTTGGTTTGATGCGCTGCTTGAGTTGAGGATTTTTTCATGTGAAAAAACAATTTCCAGCAAAGTAGGAATACATTTCAATGTAATGTGGTTTCGTATGAAATCATCGTTTATATATGCTATGCAGTGCTGCATTACATGCACGAATTGCACGATATGATTGCATGTTTATATTTTTGGTACATTTTTTCTACACAAGCAACACAACTAGTAATTTCTGTGAACTGTGAAGTTCAAAAGACCGAGAAATCTACTTTTGATGACTTTTAAGAGGTTTTTTAAACATTGCAGTTGTACACTTTGCAGTGTGCATAGTGTACCAATGTCATGTCATTATCGCTGCCACAGCACTATATACACCAGCCACAGTAGTTGTTATACGAAAGTACTTTTTTTGACGTTTATGAGTGCAGTTTTCGTTTGATTCTTGATGATGATGATTATCATGATCATCATCACATCGTCTCGTCATTCTGCGTCTTATTAACCTCATTTGTGTGAATGCCTTGTTGTGGGGTTGTTTTTATTTATCTTGTTGAGTTCACAAATTATATACACCCATGAACAAGTCATTATACACATTTTACAAGATTTTTGTTGAAAATTAGTAGTGATTTTTTTCTTGTTCTCTGGCTGTTTTTCACGCTGTCTATGTCAAGTGTTCATGTATACATGTGTATAAATGCGCAGCAGTAGAGAACTAAACAAAGTATAATTCCATCCCATATTAAGACTTTTTTCTTTTTTGATTTGACAAAAACAGAAAATTATCAAAGTCATTAGTCAAGAAACGTATAATATACAGTGTTTATGTGTTTTTACTATAATAGAGATTTCAAGATATTTCAAGATGCTTCTTACTCACACTCAGTAAGCAAAGCAAACACAGAAATGCATACTTTACCCACTCAACTTACAAAGAAGCATGTACGGGTTCGGTTGACAAATTAAAATAGCTTAAAAGTGTGTTTCCTCGTTAAATACGCTACTAAGCATGTTGGTACATTTCCTTTGACTTTTTTAGTATAGATTCTACAGAAAGCCATTTATGTACTTGTATATTTGATATTTTGATACTGCTGTGCTTTAGAACTTGTCGTAATAATTAAAACACACACAAGGCGACACCAAGGAGGTCGTTCCGGGTAGGCAACAGAGAAGATGATGGGGATATAAGATGAAAGGAAGATGATGAAAAGGAAAGAACAAGGCAATTAGATATTTTTACTGCTTTTTTGCTGCTTTTAACGAAATATGTATACTCCCACTTCTTTTAACTGAGTTCATGGTCGTCGGTGTGATTATTAGTTTAGTAATGAAACGACAAGTGACAAGTATGTTGTAGTTGTGTATAATATTTGATATGAGAAGGAATCTTATCTTTACATTTTGTTTTATTCAAACTACTACACTAAACTTTTCTCAGCATGACAAAATGAAATATTTTTATTAGTAAGTTTTACAGCGTCAAAAGCATGTCATTCGTTTGAGACAAATTAAGGATCAGATCATGGCTATGTGCATGACTGCTGCTGCTTTACAGCGGCACGTTGGCCTGATTGTGGCTAACCCGATAATTATTTTTTTATTTGCCACATTTTCAAATAGAATGACGACTTAGTGTCCACTGCTAATCATTTTTACCCAAAATATATTTTAAAGCTTGAGTTAATTCTAGATCACAAGATGTAAGCAGAATAAATGTGAATTGCGTTTGCAAAATGCTCGCTATTTCCTTTGACCAAACCACAAAGACAGCATTTTTCTGACCAAATGTTTAAAAAATATGACTTGTGCGGTTCACATATTTTTTTATCTGCTGCAAAATAGGCTGTTGCCTTGTGTAATAATATCACGGTTGAGATGTGATTTCTTGAATTTTATGTGTTGGCAGTGTAAAAATATGTGCGCAGTGAAATAAGTTGCTGATAACTTATTGCCATCGTCTGTCTGTGGATTACATTTTATTCAGTGGTTCTGGTTCTTTTGCTCTGTTTTTTTAGAGTGCATAGATTGAAAAAAGTTTTATGGGTCATTGCAAATCGATATGATTGCTGTTGAATGTTGAATCATGTATGTATGTGGGTGGCTTTGGCTTTCCAAGCTAAAAACTACTTCTCTGGCTGGATGGATGACGCATATTACAACTTTTCTTGTTTGACTTTGTAAGAAAAAAAGGCAAGAATACACACTGAAATATTAAATTATTATTATCAGTACACTAACTTGTTTAACAAGTGATACATGACAAAAGCCATATTTCTTGTGAGGGGCTATAAATTGTTCTCTGAACTGGATAAACGTTAAACATTGTAAAGTAAACATGTTTAAATTGTGCAAGCAAATCTCTAAACTGCTTGTAAATAAGTGTATGTGCACATGTTTCTAGGCCCATTAAAACAGATAAAAATTGACAGTGACGCGAACCATATAACGCCAAACCATAAAAATGTTGAGCATATTTGCTGAATATTTTTCACCAAAGAAAAATCATGTTTTTCATTTTACAATGTATCAGCAAGAAAAATGAGTTAAATACGTTTTTACAAGCGAATCGAATGAGTTTTTTACTCTTGAAAATTGAGTAAAAAATATAATGCTTATAGCATAAAGCAACTCATAAAGATTGAGAAAGCAGATTTTTCTATGTAATTTCAAGTTTGCCAATTACTCAGCAGATATGTGACATGGCTTTGACACTTTAGGACAATTAAATTTGAGATATTTTTTCTATGTTGGAAAACAATTTATCTAAACTTTAAAATATATTATCTTCAAGATAATAATTCAGTTATAAAATGAGTAAAAAGAGCAATGTTCTTTGTCCACTTTTGACTTTGTGCCTTTAGCGCAGTTTGTGAACTAGCACTTGAGTTACTTATGTTAAAGTCGTGCGTTTTAAAATAAAACGAGGACATTTCTTCCGCGAAGGAAATAACGAAATTAGAAATTTAAATGCGAGAAACCGTCTTTCTATTCTGTTTTAGCGTTTTTTGAACGCTATCTAATTATAAAATTAGAGATGAGATGAAAGAACAAGACATAAGCACACACATCGACGTAAACACACTTGTCGCCATTCTTCTTCTTGGAATTAAGCCATTATTTAGTTGAAAAGATATACACAATATGTGTCATGTCACAGCAATTTAATGATGCTTGAAAATTA
>JAQFXM010002876.1:0-22606 GCA_034693345.1 Entomobrya multifasciata
GGAATGGAATTCACATCCATTGCAGGGAGGGGAATTCCACTCCGAGGGAGTGGAATTCCTATGAGTGTCTCCCACTGAGAAGACTTCGAGGAAACTGTTTCAAGTTTGGAGGTGAGTAATTATGCTGGAAAATTGTTTTTTGAAGTTTTTATACTTGTATCATTCATTACTTTCCTTGAAATGAAGATGTTTTGTATGAAATGCTTTACCATTAAAAATTTCCAATTAAGTTTATAAATGTACACAACGTCCCTAGCATTATTGCTATACTTTATATATGAATTCGAAGGAAAGATCATTTACTATTTCATCGGTAATTCAACTGTGATATTGTATGGCCACATAAGATTAACATGACTAGGCCATATGATGTCCAATCACGTCGCATAACTTTTCATATCTGAACTGCCACACTCACCTATTTTCTAGAAAAAGGGGTAAAGAGCTAAAACACATTTCCTGACACTGGTGCCCGGTATTAAACATTTACATGATTCATTACCAGGTACGAAAAATTGCACGGGTAAAAAGGTCAACTAGTTAATGCTGACTTCGTAACAGAATAAAAGTTTCATGTTTCATCTACGTGAAGTGTATGTTTCTTCAGAGAACTTAACTTGTATAAGTTATTCAGTACTTATACAAGTATTTTCAGGTACATAAAAGTACCCTAACATCCGTATGACTTTGCCGGACTTTTGATTTCTGTCAATAGTTGAAATCTATTATAGGTAAGAAGTATATTATTCTTCGCTAAGTTCGGCTACATAACAAGCACGCTTTTGTACATGCATAAAAATTTTGTAGCGTTCCTAAGAGTATTATATGCATTTTGATGTATAAGTATCATCTTTATTTAATGAGTACTTTTTAGACATTATATTTTTCTTAAAATCTTAGGTGCTAGGCCAACAAACTAACCAAATATGCACACGCGCTTATACATAATTCAATAAGACTTATTGAATAAGTTATAAAATATTCCAATGACTAGTTCAATCAGACTTATTTTATTTTTCGGCAGTAGCCATTTTAAAATAGAAAGGTATATAGTCTTATAAACTTTCCAGTGCATTGTGCTCATTTCATTTCGTCTGATAGGTCTGATCATACGCAAGAACAAAAAATGCTTTTATCTAAAAACCTTCTGGAATCTTTATTAGAATATATTCAAATGACTGACATTTATGGCAGTTTGCTTTTCCAATGGAATCAGAAACTAAATTGTTTTCAGCTGAAATCCGAAATAAAGCAAAAAACGTACAGAACTCGGTTTCTTATCAGCACTGTATTTGTTTTGCTCGTTTTCTTGCAAATTATATGTACGTGGGGCAGAACCAATAGCTTTTTGAAACTACACAGCATCTTGATGCTCGGATCGTTGATGTTATATACTTACACTCATAGTGTGTTTTGGGCAAAGGCAGAATCGATTGTTTCCTTTTTAAACATGATGCTTTTGTTTGAAAGCCAGAGAAAAGGTAAAATATTCGATAGAACCCTAGTGTTTAATCAAATAATACTTCTTAAATTTGTTTGCAGGTGAAACAAAATCTTTGAATTTCAAAGTTGATGGGATCAACATCATCAAACTTGTTCTAAAAATTATGGGAAATTCTTGCCCAGTCTTACTTTTGATTGGTCATGCAGAATTTTTTCGAAATCCATGCCTACCTTCTTATTTTGGAGGCTACTGGCTTGTAACCACACAGTGTAAAGGCCAAATTGGAATCGATTTACAGGCAACTTGGTCATTTTATGAAATATTGACCAAATTGCTTACTTGTTCAATATGCTACTTCAATTGGAGTTTTTTGTTGAGTGCAAGTCTGTTTCAAATCACTTTGGTACTACTTCTGAAAACTAATTGCTTGAAAAACTACATTGTTTTGACTGGTCAAAAAATTGAGGAAAGCCTAACGGCAAATGGTAAAGGGATTTGGCAAAACTGCTTGAGATACCGGCAAATCGAGCTGATGTGCACAGAATACCGGAAACTTTATTCTTGTTACATGACTGCTTGTATCTTAGTTTTTGTAATGATCGTTCATGCAATTTGTTTGTATGCCTGCGTTGAAATTGGAATTCAGCTACCAATTCCTCTGCTATTTTTGTTTTTCCTGAGTACAATTAATACAGGTATTATTATTGTATTCATGTATGCTAGTTTGGCAAATGTATATACAGCATCAAAGCATGTGTTGCAAGTAAAACTGAAAACCAGAATGGGTTGCCGACCGTGGTTTCGACGATTTTTAAAGTCCTGCAAGATAATGAAGTTGTATATAGGAAACACAAATTTTGTCGAACCAACAACCCCCCTAATACTTGAACAGTTTACGATCCAACAAACTGTTAGCTTGATGTTGCTAAAGAATTAAAAAGTTGTCAAATTGCAAACAGTATCGTTAGTTGTTCTACTTGTTATCTAGATTGAAGTAAAACACTAAACAGGAAGTTCGCAAAATTCATTTGTGAACTTTTTATTGAATTAAATGGTAAAAATTAAAATTAGCAAGTCAACACATTGACAATTCTATTAACAAGACAAAGGTTTCAGATCAAATAAACAATACGTAACAAGTGTAATATATTTATGTTTAAAATTTTACAGTTAAAAGTGTCCGCTCGGTAGAACCGTAATGCGTACGTTTTTGAATCATATACTATTCTTAGCGCACGTTTTCACGCAATATTTACGCTTCTAATTTGAGCTTGGTAATTAAAAATTGCAAGCTGTAAGATATTCTAATTCATGTTTAGTTGTTAGCAAGTTCTAATTTTACAGCAAGAAATCTTAATTTGCAAATTTTTACCATACCATTTTATACACAGCCAGTAAGGTACCTTTCAATGCGCAGCTTGAAATAACTTAAAAATTCATGACAAATTTAAGAAATGGGTACAAAAATGCAGTTTACATTTAGTGCTCGTATTTTCTATAGCTGGGATATCAACACAACTTGTTATTGTGGGTACTCTTAAAGTATCTGAAAAGCTATATTTCAAAAGTAAAAATAACAAAAATATTAACCTACAAATTCGGTTATATTCGGTTTCTTAAAAGTTAGATATTATCTGCAAAGGTACGAGTTAGGCTTCACAGTGTCGGTTTTGTCGGTTTTAAAATCGGTTTCGGTTACGGTTATCGGTTCGGTTACAACTCATAACCGAAACCTAAAACCCAGTTTCGGTTTTGGTTAGTGTTATTTTTAACAAATCCACGTGGAAAATTATGCTCAAAAATTATTTCAAGGATTATTTAAAGCTTTTTATCATTCGTAAGCTATCATAAGTATGTTTAGGCAAGTAAAATATAGCTCAAGATACTTTTTTACTTATTTTGATGCTTCACTTTAACGACAAGACATTACAGTTTTTAGGTTTTCCGTTTTTATGCAGTAACCAAAACCGTAACCGACGTCGGTTTTCGGTTCGGTTACAACTCAAAACCAAAACCGACTGACGGTTTTTTAACCGAAACCGTGAAGCCCTAAGTAAGTACGAGACAAGTCAAGACTTTATACGAAATAAAATTAATATTTGGTGTGTATGTATAATTATAAGTTATAATGAAAAGATGCAAGTTATATTTATAAATTAATTTAATATTTGGATTTGTAAAAAATATGGTTGAAAATCAATCCTTTCGTCCATCAACGTGCTATTTGGATGCAGCAAATTTGAACATAATATTTAGGACTAAACAAACACGTTTTGCATATTTTAGTCTTGAATCGGGGATTTGAAGGCGCCAAGTGCTACCCCAATACGATTCTACGTTAGATTGTCTAAAACCTAATTGTCAAATTTTTGGTCATAAAGTCATAATTTTCCAAACAAGTGCATCGCAATTGTCAAAATCATAGTCGACATTGTCAAATTCGAAAAGTCAATTTTAGATTTCTTTCGCTTATATCATATTCCTAATTACTGAAAACTATGTAATGGCTTCTGAATGTTTTGTGCTTCAAAGTTAGTAAGTAAATGCAAACCTTTCAGCAAACAACGAAACAGCATACAACATCAAAAATCAATTCAATATCGTAATTTAAAAAAGTTTGTCAGTAAAAATCTTTTACATATGTAATCTTATTGAAGTAGTCAGAGTACAATATTCTGAATGTACCATTCTACAATCCTATCGACTTTCTCTGTTTACAGTAAACGATCATTCAGTCATTATGCTTTCTTCCATTGTTTTTATCTATTTTCTTTGGTGTACATAAATAAATATACGATAGACAAAATATGATACACGTAGCAAAGCAAACTATTATTTGTAATTTGAGCCACCTCGCAAATAAAATAATTTCATAACAGCAATATCGACTAGATAAAATTTCATCTCTACTCATATTACTGTGAAAACAGCACATGTGTGCATTCTATTTACGTCACCCATTTTTCTTCCCATTACGTAAACAATTACTGATAAACAAATTAAATTGATTTAGGATTCTTTCTTACTTTTCATTAGATAATTCATTGCGATTAATATATGGCTAATTATATTTAGCGTATAAAATTTATCTCAATCTTATTAATGCGTGCTATGGGGAGATCAACACGTTCATTTTATGTCATAGACATTCATATGAACAAACGTGCAAAAATCTACTTTGCGGATATGATAAACAATACACGTAAAAGTTGCGCGTGCACTTATCTTTCTCCAGGCAGGATTCATAGTATATATCCAAACGTGTTTTATTGCTAACTTTAATCAGCAAAAACACTATGATTAAATTTTTATGTATTGCAATGCAAAAGAGCATTACTTTAAATGAACATCCATAAAAATTTGTTTATACCACAACAACACGTCAAATAAGTAGTATTACTTTTTTATGGTTTCATTTTCATTCTTTATCTTTTTGTGACTGACCGATCATCCGTCGCCTGCATTCATTCTTTTTTATCTCAAACAGCAACTAAACCAATAAAGTTATGCCTCATTCATCAGAAACATGGGATTTCAATAAGTCATCTTGCTCAACAAATCAATCTACCGATTTATCTACATCAAGTCATTCACTACTGTAAACTGTAATGTGTCATCATATAGCATAGCAAGTGTAATATAGACACATGCACATATATAGACCTCGCTGTCAGAAAGATTGATCAATTTTTAATTTCAATATTTTATTGTGCAGTGATCGGATTTGCGTGTAATGAACTTTTACTATTGACCAATAGTCTGGTTGTTTCCTGTATTTTGTAATTACACTTTAATCGATAAGTTTTTAAAGGATTCAATTTAGTTAGTTCCAGCATCTTACATATTAAAGTGCAAATGAACTTTGTCGAAGTGCTTCAAGAATTATTTTTCGTGTAAATAAAATTACATCTCAGCCTGCTTGTCACCAATTTTTTTTGACAGTGTAAATATTATTTATTTGAGTTTAAAAAATTTGTCCGAAGGTTAATAACTCATATTATATATTGAATTGGTTCTATGCAGTTTAGTGTGGATTTTTATTGAAAGATTGTCGAATTTGTGTTTAAAAAGTAGGAGTGCAACATAACGTATTTTATTTGTACATACATGCACGTTTGACACATATTGACAGATACACGATACACCGATAGCATTAAAAGAAGCACAGTTTCGTTAAACAACAAATGAAAGTTGTACTTTGGACTTTTCTGAATGAGTCATCATGTTTTTATAAAAACGGAGACAGCTTCTACGAATAAATTTTTTTCATACGTTTTTCTAGGATCTATTTTATGGGTTTCTTTTAAGAAATCAGTTCAAATGCATACGGGATTTCTTCACAACATGCATACATACATGTGGACTTAAATGGCATGTCTGTGCATAAGATTTTCTTTATATTTCGGTTCTGTTCATGGAAAAAAGACAAAAGAAGAGAACAGGTGCAAAGTACCAGGTACTTAAGATTAAGGGAACATACTCATAATATGGTGGTATATGAAAGTATTAGATTACAACAATACGTTTTTTTTTCATTTTTTGGAGACCGACAGATGGGCTTCATTAAGAAAATCCCTTTACATCTCTTGCTCTTTAGAAAAAAATCCCTTTTTCATACCTCAACGTTTTATAGTTTGAGTTACTTACTGGGAAATATCAAGGGATTTCCAGTAATCGAGAGGTTAGTATACGAGACGTGTTACACAAGAGTAGGTTATATCGTCCTTTACTGTCCAAAATCACTTAAATAAAATGTTCCTGTTTCAATGTTAGATTCGAAACTACACTAACGAAACACTTTTCTTCTTCAAAATAGCATAAAGAGACTTAACTGTCAACATTTAATCATATTGAGAAAAAAATCTGAAAAAAATCTGTTATTGTTTTAGTTTGAAGCTAGATTATTTTATTTTTGAGATTTGCAGAATATCTCTGTTCAGTAGATCGAATGTCGTTAGCCTTATTGCTGTGTAATTTGAGAAAAGCGTAACCGGGTGCAAAGAAATTGAGCATTACAAGCTAAAAAATTTGCTAATATATAGAAACAATCAGGAGATGGGTGATTTCTGATCAATCTAATCTGTAAACAACTTTGTTTTACCCTAAAAAAGGCACACAACTTTAGTCATCCTTCAATTAGGGTTTATGATGTTTCTGAGTTAACTTAATTAGTTTCTCCTATCTTATGTTTTCAGAATTAATGTTCCCGGGGCTCACGGTTTAATTCATCAAGAGAATAATTTACAATCTCACTTCTCTTAAATGCAAATGTATTCATTGAAAAGGGATGTTTAATAGTTACAGTGTCAGTGCCAATAAACTCTATTTTCATATGAGAAACGTTGTCTATACAAAAAAATTGTATCCGAGACTTACATAATATATATGTAAATATATGTATCATTTGTAAGAGAAAAAATCTGATGTTAAGCTATCAAATGTAAAAGTACTACAAAAACATGGCTGAAAAGCAAAATATTAGTGACAATCAGTCAAACCCTTTAATCGAGGAGAGGGCTGAGACCAGTATGACCAACGTCGATGACAATCATCAGAGAAGAAATGGTAAAAATGATTCACCCAGCCATCAGTCTCCAGCAATAATTGTACAACAAGCAAGTGAAGATTTGCCTCGAGAAGCGGATCTAGTTGGGATGGAGGATGTGCTGGAATCGATCGTAGTAAGTACATAACTTTTTAATTTTTCATATATGAATACAAACCATTTGTTAAACTATGTTTGATTGATTTCATAAATGATATGCAATAAAAGGCATAAATATTTGCATGTACATCTCAAACTTAATGTAGATGAAGGCAATCTCAAACATTGGTAATGGAAATGAATCATATAATTCGATTAAAAAATGTGATGCATCTTATTCAGAAATTCCAAATAAAATGTGTAAATTTAAAAAATGAGACAATCGAATGAATTGATAACTGGAAAATTCTAGGAGTGTTTAGTTAATACCCATTTTGTTATGTATTTGGAAAATATCTTAAAAGAAAAACAATTTATCCTTTCGTTCCTTCTTTCTTTGAGAGACAGCTACCTCATTTATTTTTCACAGTTAAGTGAAAGATAATATTTTAAGAATCGATAATTAGTCACTACGCTATAATGACTGAGTCTCTTTAATTCATAATTATTATTTTCAAGATAAAAGTTCGCGACACTCATCGACCTTCTCATATTTTTGTTATCACGGAATGACCTGGCATGCCAATCACTCTATCCTATTTTTAATCCTTTCTTTTTCAAAAATAAACACAAAGTATAAAAATACATACATGCATAACTATAAAACATGAAGACTTCATAAAAATAATATTCCCATTTTTTGCACTGGAAAACTGGAATGTGCTATATAATCGCACGATACCATTGCCATGTGCTTAGGTGATGATTATGATGGCGATGATGGCACTATTTTTTTATGTTTACTTATTGCATGCTTCAGTTACCGAAATGAATTTGATGATTGGCATATTTATGAAACCTTGACTAGCTGCATGTCTAAATAATAACTGAGCATAGAAAATTATAAGCTCTTATTTTTTCCTCCTCTTACATCTTAACCAAATATAATCACAATTTACAATCTTATTGCTTCACTTACACTGCTACTGCAAATCAAATTAATTGAATAACTAGACATTTTATATGCACATCCAATTTATAGTTAGATTAATCTAGGAAATTATTTTTTTGAGTCTTCTTGAATGTCTTCTTCCAAATCTTAATATCCATCTCTAAAAATATGCGATGACAGCATGACTCTCAAAATGTTAAAAATAGTAGCAGTAAACTAACAACTAAATTACTTAATACTATTTTAATAGCTTGTTATGATCAAAGTAAAATGTGTCCTGGTCCTGAGAAAAAAGCTTCTGTGATATCTCAATTTTAACAGTGGAAAAACACCAAATGACACTGTTTGCAAAACCCGTAGTAAAAAATATCTTGTTTGAATTAGATTTTCCAGGGAAGGTTTAATAGGTTAAGTCACAAGAAATAAAAGATAGGGTAAAGCATGATAAAATTGAGTGATAACTTTTTTAATTGATTGTTTTTTTGTTTAAATTTGTGTGACGCAGCAAAGTTCTCAAGGAGCAGGGATTCTTTTGATGATTGAAGACAGTGATTCAATAAACCAAGGTACAATAGCAGCTCCTGTTTTTGAGTTTGGAGACATTCAGGATCCACCAAGTGATTATGCTGGAAGGTATGTTATGTTATGTGAAGATATTATGATGATATGATAATGATGAATGAATGATTTTGATATGAACATGACAGAATCTTTTGGTAATCTGAGCTGTTTTTAAATTTTTGACATGAGCATACCAAACTACTTGCCAGTTTATTTATTCTAACTGTTTTGCGTCACAGTCTGTGGGTTCTTGGAAGCAAAATGTCTTTATATTCAGTCGTGAATCATGGATGATTTGATTTTATGATCTCATCATCACCATATCATATCATAAGGCACGAAATTGAGATCAACAAAAGAAAAAGGGTAAACATAAAAAGGAAAACAACAAGTTGTTAGCATATCTTTAGTTTTGCACTGACAGGCAAGTTTGAAGAGAAATAGGGGGACGTGGATGTGATGATGGATGGAATAATGGATAATGAACTAGTTTACGTTACGCACACTTTGTTATTGCTTTGATGTTTATGTATGAAATATCCAACGACCTGGATAATTAGGTAAATGTTGAATAATATCCAAAATGACAGGTTATATATAACAAGCATTTGTAATGTGTGCGGGCGGATATAGATATATTTTGCACATGAAATTTCTTTTTCTACCTTGTGCCATTTGTTACCTTTCTTTCATGAACTACATGTTAATTAATTTCATGTCGGATGGATGTGATAGTTTACCGGTTACGGGAAGAGTAAACGAAGTACCTTGTCGGTTTTGTAACAATTTCATCAAAGAAACTATCAATTTGTATTTTATTTCATGGTTAGGTTGCGTTGTAATTTTTGATCGGGTGAAATGTAGAGTAAACATGTCACGCCACTTGACTAAGCAAAACAAAGTTTATATGAAGGTACCACTACGTGACTCATGATTTGGATATGGAAATGCGCTTTTCTCAGGGATTTATTTCATCAAGTACTTTTCCATATATAAAATAGAGGTGCCCAGAAGACAATTATATTAATTAGGGTTTACTTCCTGGTTAGTAAAAGACTTTTTTACTTATTGGGACTGTGTGTTTTTTTCTTTTAGTAATTTTTCACAACTACCCGGTTTGGATCAGCATCAAGGTCTTCGAGAGGTACCTTCATTTGTGGGATCTGCTCCAGCGGACTTTTCAGGAAGCCCGGCCAAGAGAGTACAATTTGAAGTTGGTGAGTAAAGCCAGAATGCAATTCTTATGATGAACAGTTATACTAGTAGTCTAATTTGTAGATGACACGTTTTTACTTTTCATAGTTTTAGTTTTAACCTATCATACAAAGATTTTGATTTTTTAATCTATGCAATCGCTAAAACCCTGAAATTCTGATACATTTTTTTGTCGACTCAATAGCATACCAATTTAAAATTCAATATTCGATCACCAATCAACATCATATCATTAAAATCAGGGATAACCCTGAAAACTCACTCAACCTTCTCATATATTAAACGCCAGGCTTGTGCATGCATTTATCTTTTCCGAAATCAGCTTACCGCTATCACATTATCACTTTGTTTATCGTGACATGTTGTTTGATCGAAAGCAATTTGTAGTTTTCATTTTAGCAAAATCATCAATAAAAACTTAAAATTTAATGGGTTAAATACTTATGTGCCTCCACTTAGCACTCATATTCCTTTTGTTGTTCCGATTTCACTTTGTCGTTGCACAATTTGTGTTAAATCTAATCGAGTTTTTACCTCTAATTACCGTATCAATTATGTGTATTTTTTACGCATTGGGCAATCAATCAATCAATGAGTTAATTTTTGTTGCACGCATTGCAATAAACACCCACTCATGTAAAATTTTGAACAAAGTAACAATTGTTCAAGTTTAGATGAATCCATGTCTGGATTCTGGAAATGTCGAGTTTCGCCCATGTCCTTACTCACGTTGGACTTTTGTACATACATGACCTATAATGAACTTGTTGTACACAATTTTCACACTTAAAGTATCTAATCTTATCGTAAAACATTTAAATTCCAGATTAAGATAGACATAATTAAAAATCTTCATATACATTTTTTTTGCATGGCATGACCAAAATTAGTTTAAAAACGGAAATCCATTTTAGTAAAAATTAATTCAGGGAATCAATAATCTCTGCGCGTCACCAGGAAATTACCAAGTGTTAAAAGAGTGGTATTTTAAGGTTGTTTTTCAGGTGTCAAGTGTCAAGTACACAAAAAATGCGATTGAAAAATGTGATGTGATATTACTTTGTGTATTGGATTAAATAACATATTTTTTGCATAAATATTTTGCGATTAGACTGCTTGTCAGCAGCACGATACTGATACTTCAGCTCTTAAAAAATCTGGTTCATGCTATTGCCCAGAGCGCAGTTTGCTTTGAACTGGCGCAGAGTAAAGAGATCCTCGTCAATTCGGATGTAGCTTTTGTTCAGTCACAGTGATACGAAGAGTATGGTTACATGTTACACAAATAGTAAATCAGTGTTTGAATCAGCATTTATCATCAGCCAGTACATTTCATTGTGCCAGATAGTTTTGTAGAGTGTTTTAAAACTTTAATGTTTCAAAAATGAAGAAATTTGTTAGACGTGGCAGTGCGCCCTTATTAAGGCGACCTTCGGACATAGTCTATTCTTCGTCTGCTCCTACACGAACTCATAACTTTAACATTGTTCCTATTCCCCTTGCAGGAGACGGAGATGAGGACAGTATGATGTGTCTCAGATCAGCAGAAAAGTAAGTCAAAAAACGTTTTATTATCTAATATATATGACCGGACCATGCATGTAAATAAAATGTGTGCCACTTCCATTTTTCTCGTTGCTTCCTTGTTTTTTTCCAACTTGTTCATTGTTTTAAAAAATACACGGAAAAGGGGTTATTTCCGTTGGGAAACAGAGAGTTTATTTAGAACAGGAAATATTTTATAGTTTTCTTTTAAGGGTGAATCAAGGCCAAGGCAAAGTTAATCCTGGAAATTGACCCAGACCCAGAGTCGGCGTGACTCATGCAGTTCATTCTGGTTTAAATATGCATGTATTTTCCTTTTGTCTTTGAATTTGATTTACAATTGACAAGTGACACTGTAAGCCTTGGAAAATATTTCCTGGTGGGTTTTCTCCACTCACTCCATACTTGTGTAGAATTTTTCCCTTTGTCTCAAAAATTAAAACAATGAACAATCGAAATTCCAAGACTAAGGGTCATTTTAAAACGAGGGAAAAATGCAAGCATGTACTCCTATTAATATATTTAAGGAAAGGATTATCAAGTCGACTCTTTGTCTAGCCCTGTTCAAAAGTCAAGTGTAGTAAAAATACATTACATGTAAACTCAACCCTTTTATGTACCGCGTACCGCTCTCTGCAAGTTTGAGGAAAACGTGAAGCCGATTTTTTTTCTAGGATTATCTCATGCCCCTGAAAAAATATTAAACCTTTTCGTTTCATGAAATAATGTCCAACTGTTAAACAAAGAACGAGAAAATCGTTTTCGTGAAATGAATCACGTATTTATCTTTCATGGGTAACGTGCACACATAAACGATTCATGATATCATGAAGAAGGCTCGTGTAAATGACACGATCTAGTTTTATTGGATTCCCTGCTTAACACAAACCCTATCTCTACAAACTTGTTATTGCAGTTTAGTACATAATTGTTTGAATGGATGATTGATTCGTGGTGGTATTTGACAAGTAAAATGTTCATTTTTTGTATGTATTACTTGTTTGCATGTATGATGTAGGATGACCCAGTCTAATCCTCAAATACCCAACAACTTATCAGGCACCGCCGCACCATCAGAAAGCATCCCAATCAATGCAACAACAATTACAAACGCGACAATCACAACAACAAGTGGTACTGGCAGTGCTACCACCACTACAACTCCTGGAGCTCCTCCCCCTTCAACAAAGAACACTAATAACACCCGTGTGGAAGGTCGAGACTACTTGCTACAACCAAGTGCCACTGTTGCCCTTTTACCAAGTATTGCTGAAGAAAGGAATCATCATTATGGGAATGGGTTTCCACATCATATACCTTACCACAAGAGTATTAGTCTTGTTGAGCAACACCAGAAGTTCATGTCACCACCACCACCACCTTCAGCTGACTTTACGTCCACAGATAAATCAGAGGTCAGTACATTCATTTTAAATCACTCTGCTTTTTGTCGCCTTTTCATGCACGGTTCACTAGAAAAAGTTGTGCCTTGTGCCCCAAACCTTATTTATTTTCCAGTTACCTATTTTATAAAAATCTCGTGGCATGCTGGTTTTATCTTCAGTTGGCTAAAAAGCTTTGGGGACAACTTGTCTAAAAAAATATTCCCGACCCCTGTACTATGTTTGTGTATAACTTGTGGCCTTACGCTTTTAGTTTAATGAATTAATAGGAAAAAACCAATTAGAGAAATTTTACTCAGATAAAAAAACCGCACATGTCTAAATAGTTAACTGTGTGGTTGTGGTAGTAAAGTAATATAGCAGCTTTGCAAGTAAAAATGGGGCGAATTGAGGATAAATGGAGAAAGTTTAGTAATTCATGGAGTCACTTATCGACTTCAGAAGAGTCTCAGTCAAGTTCATTAGAATCCATTAATTTACAGACGTATGGATTTGTACAACTGGATGTTCTAAGTGGTAGCGGCGCAGGTGGTGATCTTGGAAATCGAGAGTGGAAGGAGACTGCAAGGTGGATAAAATATGAGGAAGATCTCGAGGAAGGGGCCGATCGGTGGGGTAAACCTCACATTGCGTCACTCTCTTTTCATTCCTTGATCAAATTGAGAACGCTCATTGAACGTGATGGTAAGTCAATAATGAAGTTTAAGATGCAAAATGGAAAGAAAGTTGAAGTGTCTCATAATGCCCCAAAATGGTTTTGTTTGTTTGTTTTAATAGCTCTCATAATGCTTGACATGGAGGAACGCGATATGCCAGGGATTGCTTACCGACTTGTGGAGGAGATGGCAAACAAAAATTTAATTAGATCTGAAGAAAGTCCATTGTTGATGAGAGCTCTTTTGTTAAAGCACAAACATGTTCAAGAACTTGGTGGAGGATGGTTTGGTCTGCGTAGGATAAACACGAGTGCTGTCAGTCTTCAGGTTGTTCACCTTTTATTTTGTCTGCATAATTTTTTCGAGGTTGAATTTTTTTCTAGTTAAAGGGCTGTGTGTTTATTTAATGGTTTATGTAACTCGTTTTTATGAGAATGTCGATGATGTCAGTAAAAGAAAACATGTTCTTTGTTTCCAGAGTTTGTATGAAGACAGGAATAAAGGAAGAGTGCCAGCTTCAACGGATCCCTGCGTGCTTGTTAGAAGAAACAGCACACTACAGAAAAACATTTATGATCTTTCCAACTCTTCAACTCGATCTCTTCAGCGAACCGCGTCAGCAAACTTTATTAAGCCGAACAATGAATTCATCAGTGTAATGGATATTCCAAAATTTAATTTAATTAAGATGACATGGCAGACAAGCTCCTGCTTCAATTCAAGTTCATGGATGTTCAATGTTCATGCTATTTATTTTTTTGTAACTTGATATGCTTTTAGCTTGAGATAAACAAGACAACAATGACTGGAGCAGGAGATCAGTATTGTCCTACGGATGAGGATATTACACAGTGGATGTTGAGAAAGGATCAGATGCGACGAAATCTCCCAAATGGGGCGGAATCAACAATGGTGATGGTTGGTGACATTGACATACTTCGCAAGCCCATCTTTATATTTGTGCGGTTATCAGAGGCAACTTTTATGTTTAATGTAACTGAGGTAAAAAAAGATGAATTTTGAAGATGAAATGAAATTAACCGAAAATTTTAGGGTGGACAATTTTTTAAATTACTTTTCATTTTCACGTGCTAAAAAATAGATTCCAGTTCCAACAAGATTCTTTGCTATTCTTCTTGTGCCAACAAATTCTGAAGTAGACATTCTCGAGATTGGAAGATCATTTGGATCATTAATGTCGAATAGAGTGAGTTTAATTGTTTGCTTGGTTTATAATCTATTAACTCAATAAATCAGTTTATGTTCAATTAATTTCATTACGGCTTCATTTTTTTGCAGCATTTCTTTGAATTGGCAATGTTAGCAAAGGGTAGGAAGAATCTGCTGACGGGTATTAATGAGTTTTTGGATGACAGTATTGTTTTACCTCCGGGAGACTGGGATAATCATGATCTTTTACCGTTGCATCTTCTACAAGCCAAAAGTAAAGCAATTAGACTGAGAAGACTGAAAAAGCAGTTGTCCTTTGTCAAGTCCAGTGAATCGTTTTGTGATGGTACAAATGGATTGGTGATGACGGCACCTAAAGATTCAGGTATACTATCAAGAATTAATTTACATTTAGATGAGTACACAGGTTTAGACTTCAAAAGTCCATCAGTACAACTAAATATTTTAATTTTTCAATTGTTGAAAATTTGATACAGGTGGAAAGAAGGAGGAATACAGTCCGTTTCGAAGAACTGGACGTCCTTTTGGAGGAATGTTTAACGATATAAAACGCAGATTACCTTTTTACAAATCGGACTACACTGATGCTCTCAATTTCCAATGTTTCTCAACCATAGTTTTTATGTACTTTGCTTCCATTGGTTTTGTAATTACATTTGCTGGTTTAATGGGTGAAAAAACTAAAAACTATATTGGAACTGCGGAAACGCTATCAGCGACGGCAATGGCTGGATCATTTTATTCTCTGTTTGCTGCACAACCATTAATCCCAATTGGCCCCACTGGTCCTTTACTGGTTTTTGATGAGATTCTATTCACGGTACATAAAATGTCCATATCTTGTGCAAAAAGTATTTTGCAGGGAAGAACATTTATTGAGAAATAATTATATATTTAATCTTTTCTTATAGTTTTGTAAGCGGTATGACGTAGAATTTTTGCCATTCCGAGCCTGGATAAGTGTCTGGTTACTGGCGATTACTCTTTTGGTGGTAGCTGTTGAGGGAAGCGTGCTGGTCAAATGGTTTACAAAATTTACTCAAGATATTTTTGCAGTTTTAACCGCTTTGCTCTTGATCTTTGAGTCTATTGACAACCTTGTGGAAATATATGAACAGCATCCGCTATCAGCCCCATATATTCCCAGAAGACATACCACCTTGCAAGTACCGACTAATGATTCTAGGCCACTGTAAGAGTTCTCAATAAATCGATTTTTCAAGACATATAATTAAAGTATTGTCTATTTTAGCTTTTTATTAACTTAATTATTTTTGGGATTTAGGACTGAGTATCTTCCAGAACCACCAGTAGATGATACAGAAGAACTATTCGCACAACCGAATACAGCTCTCTTGAGTACTATTCTCATGTTGGGCACGTTTTTCGTGAGCTACTTCTTGAAAGAATTCCGTAATAGTGTGTTTCTTGGAGAAAAAGTAAGAAGACTCTTCTCATTTAGAAAAAAAAAATCTTGGAAGGAAGAGTTGCCTTTCATTAATAAAAATTTCTTTTTTGTTTGTTTGCAGGCAAGACGTGCTTTAGGAGACTTTGGCGTACCGATTGCTATTTTGACGATGGTCTCCCTCGATTACTTTGAGAACGACACGTACACCGAAAAGATAAAAGTTCCGAATGGTCTGGAGCCATCCAGTCCAGAGTTAAGAGGGTGGTTCATTAATCCTTATGGAATTAGTGAGACTTTTGAAATGAAGTATGCTCTTGTGGCTGCTGCTCCTGCTGTTCTCCTGTTTATTCTGGTAAAATTACTTAGAATTATGAAACAGCTACGAAAACATGTATGTTTAGATAAAATGTTAAACTAATTGAAATTTTTAAATTGTTTATTTTTATAAAATTAGATATTCATGAGTCAGCAAATTTGCGAGTTGTTGGTAAACTCAAAGGAAAGGAAATTAGTGAAGGGAGCGGGCTTCCACTATGACATTCTCTTGATTGCTATGATTAACTGTGGATCTGGATTTTTTGGGGCACCTTGGCTTTGTTGTGCTGCAATCAGAGCTATTGGACATGTGACAGCATTAACAGTTTACTCCAAAAATAATCCTCCGGGTGAACAGCCAAAAATTGTGAAGGTTCATGGTAAGTGTTTAATATCTATACCTATCCACCCACGCAATTTTTATGGAAACTCTTATAACTGATAAATTTTGTATGTACACTTGTTTTTTTAGAAAAACGTGTAACAAACTTGGCTGTCAGTCTATTGATCGGTTGCTCCGTCTTACTGAGTCCATTGTTGGCTTTTACTCCAATGGCTGTCTTGTTTGGCGTCTTTATGTACATGGGAGTCTCTGCATTGAGTGCGTCGCAACTCTATCAGCGTTTCATCTTGTTCTTCATACCTGTTGAAAGTCATCCCCAAACCCCGTGGGTACGAAGAGTGAAAACCTGGAAAATGCATTTGTATACAATCATTCAAATAGCTTGTTTGGCACTTCTCTGGGGAGTCAAGTCTTGGAAGCAAATTTCCTTAGCTTTCCCATTCTTCCTCATTCTTTTGATTCCGATTCGGCAACAGTTGAAAAGAATATTTACGGAAAATGAATTGGAAGCGGTAAGTATACTTAAAAATTTGACTATTTATATTTTTCACTTATTTTAATTGTGACTTAATTTAACGATTTATTTTTAATGAAAATTTACAGCTGGACGGACCACCATTGAAACCATCCAGAAAAACGACCTAATTTTTTTTTGCAAATTGTGAGCAAGTCAAAGAAGGACTTTTTGTAAATTATGAAATCGCTGAGAGGCTATACATAGTTAACTTTGTGTTCTGTTTTTCCGTTAACCGAGTGAAAAATCTGTTGGTTGATTATTAATCAACAGATTAAAATTTAGTGACGATAATTTCAATTTAGACGACTGATGTACTCGCATATAAACTGTAATTTATTTTAAATAGTTTATAGTTCCACGGATAGATTTTTTTGTTATCCTTTTTGCGTTATTTTATTTTACCAATTATATTATTTCATAAGTATTGTGTATATAAAATTATGTAAGAAATAAGTTATATATTTTATAAGAGTGTACAAAAAATTAAGATGAAAATTTTAAAATTTCATCTCTTAATCTTGACTATAATGGACGGGTATCCAAAACTCTTGAAAAGGTAGTGTGTGGAAACACTAGTTGATCTTTGATCAGATTTATCTAAAAAATTAATAGTTAAAAAAAATTGCTTGACTGAAATGTAATCGAAAAATATCAGAGTATGCAATGACTAGTGATACATTAATTAGTAGTAAAGGTGAAAGTATCAATTATTACGGCCAGAAAAAAACTACCTGACTAAATTATTATAAAACTGTAAATAATATTATATTCTCTTGTTTTTTTTGTTAAGTATATACTGAAGTATATGAGGTGTATAGTGCGAAAATAAAAAGTAAGTTATATAAATAATATTCAATGTTTATCTAGTATAATGTTTTGGCGAACAAATAAAAAGTATTTCTTGTACAAGACTGTTAAACTTAATGTTTTAAATCAAAATTATTAAAATGCAGCATAGCCCCATCCTCGTCGACCATCTCTGATCTACTGATATTGTGGATCTCTGGCTATTGGGAAAAGACATAACGGTATCCTCTTCGTCATCATCTTAAAGATGTTTGCCATTGCTCAGCGTAAAGTTGAAAGTCTCATTCATAAAGATGCTGGCCCAAATGTCCATCTCAAACAAAACGAAAGTAGACATTCAAATTGGAATACATATACATTGAGTTTTAAAATGCGCCGTTAGTATGCAAAGGACCAATTCATCTTGAGTTAGACAAAGAAAAATGCACAGGAACAGAGATACAGGTATATGAGTAAGTTTTACTTTTTTAGAGCAAAGCTTATTAACAAAGGTGATCATTTGCATTCAATTTATAATTATCAGAGACTGAATACTAAATGTAGTTTTCCTTTCAAGAACTCATGACATGACTCATGAATGAATATCAACCAAATAAATCCCCAAAGAACAAGTATAGAAGACTAAGCCATCTCTTAAGTATAAAAATCTGCATAGGACCAGGGAAAAAATAAGGACATTTATAACATGCATGAATGGTTGGTTTTAAAAATAACATACAACATTACAAAAATTATACGCAGTTTACAAAAGTACCATGTGCCAATAAGCAGTAAAAAAAAGTGTGTCCACTTATGTACGTTATTTAAAAGATTAATTTTCTTAATATTTTTTTTAATTTCCAACAAATTATATTTCAGTTCTCAAAAAATCTTTTTAAAATTAAAAAGTCAGAAAAGCTCCCATTCCTACCGAGTTTTGAGGTAATATGAAAAACTTCCGGATTCTTCGCTGTTTACTATTTGATTTGAAAAAGTTAAAAGTGTGCCGGAGAAGAAAAACGTAGCAATTTAAAAAAAATTCCCCATGTTCCATACTTCCACATCTTTATAATTCGGATCTCAAAAAATTATAGTCAGCATCATAATCATGGCATCATCTCTAGCAAAGGAATGCCTTTCTCCAGCACTCAAAAGCTCATCCATGAGAAGGCGCAGTCTTGACATCTGCCAACAACTTGGATCCCAACTCCTCCTATCACCAAACTTTCTCCAAAAAATCTCCTCTAATCCCAGCAGCCCATCATCCTCAAAATCCGCTAGTCCAAATGCATCACCATTTAAATTAATACCCACCACCAAAAATTCAATATCCCCAACATCGTCAGTTTTTAACGATGATTTTAACATTATCAATGGAACTCCATCTCCAACAACTTATCATGGAAAACGAAGAGCCTCTGATTCATTTTGGATGGTGGAAAGTCTCCAAAAAAAGACAACAGCTTTATTTGGAAATACCTCAGAAAAGTTGGAAAAGAGACGACGTTCAATAACTCCACAGCATCCAACTACAACCGTCACCACCGGAAGTAAAAACGTCGCCGTTATTTCATCGGAAACGACCGATGAAAGTAAACAAGATGCAATGGTACAGACACCAGCACAACAGCAACCCTTGTCCTGTACATGCTATCATGACGAAGATGCTGTCAACAGGTGAAAACAAGTGTATTTTCTTTGTCTAAAAATATTGCTCATTTTTTGTGCATGCAATAAATATAGTGAATGCGATCAAATTAGAAAATTAATTGATTGTGGATTTTTTCTAGAAATAATGAAACCAAGTCATCGGTAACTTGCAATATAATTCCTCCAACTCCATTAAAACCAATTTGTAAAGGAAACTGTAAGAAGGAGACAATAGACATGCCACCGCTACACTGTCCATTGGATTATGATGAAGAAGGGACCACTAGTGAAGATGATAACTTTGAGGAGGAAGATGGAATTTCGGAAGAGAAGAATGCAATTAGATCAAGATCTTGTACATTTCAATTGGAAATGGATGTTTCTCCTGATAAACCATTTGATCAGAGAAGAAGATGCTCAGCAGGGGCAAAGTACGACTTGGATGAAAACTTAATTGAGTTGGTGGCCAGTCATTGGAATCTTTCATTAAATCCGGATGAGCTTTTGGGGAAAGGTAGTTTTGGAACTGTGATAGCTGGTCAATATCAAGGGAAGCAAGTTGCAGTAAAATGCTTGAAAACGACAAATGCTCAAAGAAAGGCTTCAATTGTTGGAGAGGATAACGCATTAAATCTTCCATTTCATAATCATATTGCTCGAACAATGGACATTTTTCAGTTGGGGCCTGATAGAACACTAATTATTATGGAGAAGCATAAGGGAAACTTGCTCACTTTGTTGAATGATCCGAACTTTGAAATGAATTGCTCGAAAGCGATAAATGTTTCCAAACAGATTGCACTAGCCTTGATGTTTTGTCACCGTCAAGGAATTTTGCATTTGGATGTGAAGCCGCAAAATGTTTTGGTGGATTTTCGGGATTGTTGTAAACTTTCAGATTTTGGCAGTTCAAAGAAAATTAGTGATCTTGATAGCTCTTATAAATATTGCAATGTAAGTAGTACATTTTGAAATTAAATGTAAAATTTACAAATTTCTTAATTAAATACCAAATTATGTATATTTTTATATGCACAGTTGGAAGGAACGGTACCTTACACAGCACCTGAACTATTTAAAGGAGATCGTCCCACGGAGAAATGCGATACATACAGTCTTGGAATTATGATGTGGCAGATTATTACAAGAGAAGTGCCTTATGAAGATGAAAACGAGCATACTGTAATATTTAGAGTAAGAATTCATTTATAATTATTGCAACCGGAATTTTCTAATTATATGTACATGCTAATTAAACTACATTTTTTTGTTTTTCTATAAACAGGTAGTGTCTCAAGGCCTACGACCCGGAAATAATAATGATCCTTCTACCTCCTCTGGGGATTCTGACGAAAAGAAACTTGAAATGAAATACGTTCAATTATACAAGCAAGCTTGGGACTCTTCTCCAGCGATGCGACCTACCATGACGGACTTACACAAGAGCTTAATCAAAATACAATTTTTACAATAGGTTTAAGGAAACGTTTAAAGTTAAGTTTAGATATAGTTCAGTATTATTTTGGAGTAGGAGTGCAAAAGTACAAAAAAATAATCCTTCCATTTAATTAGAAGTTCAAATTAGTCTGGTACGCGTACGCAATATATTTTTGCTAATTACAGTAAAGAATTCAACAGTATTAACTTTATTTTTTAGGAATCATTGTTTTGTATACAAAAAAGTAAACAAGAAAAATTTATAACAAAAAATATAACATTAGTCAGTAATATTTACGATTGATCTCGTTCTCTACTACGCATCCGGCATGTCTCCTCCAGGGACAAGCTGTAAAAATTAAAATAAGAAAATAGTTCAATATTTACTTTAGATAATTAAGATTTTTGTCAGTTTTGTATCCAAAAATTCTCTTGCAGAAGCACAATTTTTTTTTACTTATAGACCGCCGGCCGGTCTTTTAATAAAAGCCGTTTTATTTGTATTTTAATTTTAATCTAATGTTAATTCTCTAATTATTGTACTTAAAATCGCAAAAACGCGAGAGAAGACCTCTGCACTTCCGAAAAAAGAAACAAGGTAACGTTAATAAAAACGCATTTAAAATTTAAAAACCCTAATCTATTTTAAAAGCATGTACATTAATCATTTTGAAACACATACCATTGTAATATTATTGCCATTCAGAAGAATTTGCTCTAATTTAGTAATACGGCGCCCCTCACTAGTCTGCTCATACTCGGTAACATCTTCAAGCACCATGTTGACGTAGTCATCAAATCCCAGTAAGGTACCGACAATCTCTTTGTCATTCTTCATAATTATGTGAATCCGAGATCCAATGCACTTGTCCACCAATTCTACCCAAAAAGAATAGCACATCATTATGCATCAATTTTTTACTTAATAGCACATTAATCACATCTAAAAAATCTCTATCTTAATTAATGGTCTTACCAAGCGGAAGCAAAGTAGATGGGTTCACAGCCGTTGATGACGCCATTCTTCCAAGTTTGATTGAAAATCAACAAGTCTTCACGAGTCTTCAGTAAAGTCGCTGTACATAAAAATATAACACACATTTTAAAAATCCAATTCCAAAAATACAAGTCATAACTCATAACCCATTCATGTGGTTTTGCATCATCAAGATCCTGGAGACCTCCAGTTTTCAATATTTCAATGACAGTCGATACTTCACACAATTCAAATTCAAGGGACACCCACGTGACGTGTGTGACAATACTAAAGATAGCCCAGTAACCTCATACGGTATTTTTTAATCACCACCAACCACCGTGCGTCAAAGATAACGCATTTTAAAACTTAACCCACTTGCTATTGGTTAATTTAACCGGTAAACTTTATTACCATTCAATGTCAGGTCAGATAACCACCTATATTTTATTTCCCACACCAAATCTTTCTCGGTGGTCGATCGGTGTCGGTGCCTTGGCTTTTTCACAAACAAATTGTTCCTCCCACCTCCCCTTCATTTGTGTATTAAACCGATAGACACT
>JAQFXM010002877.1:0-22603 GCA_034693345.1 Entomobrya multifasciata
ATTTTGGTCGTAATTGTCAAAACTCGTGCGTCGCAATTGTCAAAACAATAGTCGACATTGTCAAATTCGAAATATGGCAAACAACAAAAACTTATACCAATAATTAATAAAAAATAGTTCAATGTTAAGTATCACTCATCTAGAAAGGTGCACTCCAAATAACTAAACATATTTTTTCAGAGTACAAATTTATAAAGTTCAGGTATGCATGCATGAAGCATCATTAATAGAACGTAACAACCCCTTTAATTAAGATGAAACATATTCTTTATTCATAGTGTTAATGTTCTCTATTTTTGCTGTCATTATTATCCCAAAATTATGCAATCCAAAGTCCAAAGTTGCATTCCACTCATCATGATTTAGTGGAGGATTGGTTATGCGTTCCATTCTGGTTCCATGATGATGATCTTCCATAACCCCTAGAACCTTTTCCAAATCATTTATGCATTGCACAAATCGCTAGTTTCATTTTAATAATATGCTGCATCACTTTTTCAAGTTTAATATACTATAAGGTAAACCAGAGTTGGTCATTTAATTATACCGCAGATAAGATTTATTTAACCTGTTTAAGTTATTGAAGTGCCAGGAGTACTCAGATGTTCAACAATGCGCCAGGTAGAAGCGTTGTTGGCCTTGCTTTCCTTGACAGAACGATTTCCAATTACAAAATGAATCTCGTACAATATTTGTCCAGGTTTTCTGTCTACCAGAAAAAAATTATACCCTAATAATACTGCTATGCCAAACAAAAAATTGTTAAGTCTCAAGCAGCAGTGGTTGATTTTTTGTTTTGACAATGTCGACCATACTTTTGACAATATGGTTGTTTTAAGAATTGAAAGCTCCAAAATGTCAAAAATTTGACAATTTTTTATTTAAAAATTATGATTTTGAAAATGTGACGGCCTACCACATAAATAATGTGTATTTTTCGGATTTTAAATTTACTTAATGCAATATGTACAGAAGCCCCTTGGCGTGTAAATTTTAATTGCATTTTTACATGGTCACTTTTCAAATCAAATCAAAAAATCTAGTTTGCCTAAATATGCGTAAAGTTCAATTTTTACAATCGGATCATTTTTACAATTCATGTCATCTCAAAATGGTACATCAATTAAAATTTATCACCTCAAAAAAAAGCTCAATCGTGCCTCAAATCTTATTTGATATCATCTCTACTTTCCCCATTGTTTTAAGTATTGGAATCGTATTTTTAGTCGCGATAAATCTTGATTAGGTGTCTACAATTCTCAAGATTAATGGTTTATGAATTATGATTAAAAGCAATCTGTTATATTTGATTTTTACCAGTTTTTATTCAGTTAAAAGTGCACTCTGTTGAACTAATCCGGTCTAAAAGATGGTAATATATATTTGTAGATGGTGTGCGAAAGCCATTAAATTACGAGCTGAAAAGAAGGTTATGCAGTCGATTTTTAATTGAATTGAATCAGGAATGCCTGTAAGCGGTTAATAATATGCCGAGTGACCAAGAGAAGAGGATGAAGAAAAAGAAAGCACTACACAACCGTGGGAAGATGTTTCAACTCCACCTGCTGGTAAAGTTAAAAGGGGAATCGGCTCTGCAAAGAAGGCGTGGGAATGCGGAATAGTAAAGAAGTATTAATAGATGGGGACATAAAGAAAATGACTCGTGTTGATGGCAAAGCGAGATAAAGATACATAGTTCATCCGTTCAATATTTTCTTGTGTAAAAATTCATAAAAATAAAATATGATGCTTCTAAATTTCGATATTACAAATGAAGATTCTTGTTAAATTTATTTTATTTTTTCATATACCCATTATACATACAATCCGCGCTGCAATACAATACACACATTTGCTCCTTAAATAGGTTGTTTTCCTACTTTCACAATAATGCTCATTCATCAACAAAATATAATTATTATGTAAAATAAAATCACACATAAAACATCAAGTCGTATTTTTGTCAACAATTTTTTTGGCTCAAAACGACAGAGTATAGTAAACAAATGAACCACATAAATAACTAATTTTCTTTTGTGAGTACACTTGTAAATAAAACTGAAGAATTAAAATTTGATACTGTTCAGTTGGTTGTCCCAGGTAAACAGCCATTATGATGATCATTGCATTTGCTCAAATTTCACTATAAATGATCATAAAAAACAAGTTTAAATTATAGCATTACTTTTTTGCTTATAACATTTCAGATTCCTTGCTATTTGCAATGGCAAGAGATTTCGATGCATTGTTATTTTGAGGATTGGCATTATTTTGGAGGGAGGCTTGTTTGTAGTTCATTGGGCCATAATTGTACAGCTGCCTGTAGTCAGAGTCGGCATAATCGAGATTCGCATCCAGAGGCAGAAGTGGCTAAATCAAAGTGTAAATAATTGTTATGCAATCATCAAATAAAAAAAATATGGACATTGTGTATATGTGTTAAAAATGTGTTTTAGTAAATCACGGTTTAGTAACACATTTAATAAGGACAAAGTTTTTTTTTCTCACGATTATCATGATATGATTTTCATTTTTATTATTAATTTTTGCGTGGTAGTAATAATATCATAAATCATAATGCATTCACTTTTTTTAAACATATATACATACATATAACGTTAACAATTTATAACGCATTCACCAATCATTCCAGCAAATTTAATTTTAACATTCAAAATCTTGCACACTCTAACACACAGACTTATGCACGTTTGCACTTTGCACATACATTTATACCTTAAACGGATCAATAACATTCAGAAAACAGTTTTTCTTCCATTTTATTCCAGTCAAAATACAAACGAAATATTTTCCCCTCATCAGAAAATCTCAACTGCGGGGAACCCCGTTTTTAATAGTTTTACATTATCATCATATAAAACACTATTAAATACTAACAAGTAGTTACGTGTTATCACAAAATTTTTAAATTTAGTACAACAAGTAAATATTATACATTATTTGAAATTTATGATAGTTATGCAATTTATTAGTCACTATGTTTGTAGTGATTGGATTGGACTTTTTTTGGGAATAAAAAGAGCACAGTCAAGTAATCTTGTAAAAAAATTAAAATAATGCCTAACCTATATAATTAATATTTTTCGATGACGAAGATAATTAATGATGAGTATATTATATTTTACCGGTAACACAATTAAAAACAAAAGTATAAAATTATAAAAACAAGAGCAACAAAAAGACTAAAAAATGTGTGTTTATTTTTATCAAACATAAAACGCGTAAAAACTAGATTAAAAACTCGAAATTGCAAAAGTGTACAAATAATCACAAATTGGCGATGATTGTTGGTGATACGACAAGGGATTTGGTGACATTTATCGTTATCCACAAATCTTAATTAATCACTGATTAATACAACACCTAAAGATAATACATTAAATGATATTGATTAATTATACCCATTAGTTCGACAGACCTATCCCTAAGAGTTATATTTTACTAGTATTCATTCAAGTATATACATTTGATATTATATAACCTTAAGAATAAAACTTACACTATCCAAAAAGTAATCGTGTGTGGTTTATAAATTCTAGTAAGCGCTTGGTCAATCTTTTCTTTTAAGATAATTTTAACTTTAATTAGTTTTATATAGACTACTAAACTTTGGTTTGTTTTGTTATGATTGACAATAAACAAGGGACATTATATTTGTTGGACATTGGCTACTTATGCGTACTACCTTTTGATTAATGAAACGCTTACGATTTTTCTACTCTCTAAAAAAACTTTATCTGGAACTCTACTTTGTTTCAAAGTTTTTTTTACACATTTTATATTTTGAACGGATACTGCTATTTTACAAGTTCGTATGTACATGAAATACTTTACAACTTTAATTAAAATACATGGCATGATCAACAATAATATTTAACATTTGTATGTACATTTAACGATAATCATACTTTTTCCAGTTGTACTACTCATTTCTTACTTGTTTAGTCAAAGACAGCACAGTTGCATAATTATTTACGTTTTTCTTTGGAAGGTAGCATTTCTTCAAATGGCAAAAGTGACACATTTTGCATTCGAATTTACCCTACATAGAAACTTGTTCTAATGTCAACTATGTGTATTAAAATTATTGAAAATAAAGTGATAATGAAGAAAAATAATCTCAAAATGTTTTCTGTACAGCAAAGCAAATATATTTAGTTATGTACAAGTTTATATACAGTTTATAAATGAGTACTGATTATCTTAAAAGATTTAAGTCTTTCTAGCTGACCACACATTCCAAAAAATGTGTGATACTTTATTAATACTTAAATTAATTACAAAACGGTATCTCTTTGTCAAACATTGATTTCACTGCCCCTTATCATAGGGAACCCTGGACCAGCACCATTCCCTGTGCCTGGGGCAATGAGAGGAATATCTTGGTGCTTGGAGTTGTGATGTGGCAAGATGTGATCTCCATTCATTTTCATGGATCCCACTGGTTGGGGTGGCCTCGCAATAGGAACCCCACCATTGCCCGATATATAACCATTAGAGTGAATCATTCCCCCACCGACGCTGCCATTAGTCCCAGTATATCCGTTATGTCTCGATTTGCCATTATTTTGTGGGTGGCCATGGACCAGATCTGCATAAAAGAGAGAGGGATTTGCACGTCTTCCAGTGCTACCCCCATTACTACCCGTATCCATAATATCTGCAGCGTTCATATGATGACCATTGACCCCTCCGCCAGTAAACTTCTTCCTGTTCAAGGAGGAATAACTGAGATCAGCAGGTTGGGCTGCAGGAAATGTGCGATGGGTAGTACTATAAGTGGGCTGATGATAAATATCCCCGCCATTTGGAGCACCAAGATGATTAGGATGAAGGGACTGATGTTGTGGCAGTGGCTGGTGATGATGACCAAGTTGACGATGATGATGGTTGTTCAGCGTGTGGGACTGATTAAGCATGTTGTGATTGTGATATTGGAGGGAAAGGGGAGTCAGCAAGGTCTGTTGTTAATATACAAAATATGTACAAAAACACACCCAATTAGATTTTCAAATATTTGAGCAATTTTTCAAATAGTTTCGAGAAAGCATAGTACAATTTCAGTTTGTACAAAGGCAGAAAACAGAAACGAAAAAAATATACAACACATCACACAAAGAAAAAAACATGCATGCAACTTGCGACAAGAGCGCTCTAAAAATGCAAATTAGCCTGGTTATTATTTTAAAAGCTTTCTTCATTGATGATAGTTAAAAGGACAGAGTGGACTTGGAGAAAGAGTTGAATGAAGTGGTGAATGTATAAACAGATTTTATACATGACAGATGTGAAGTGAGAGTATCGAGAAATTATTATTGGGTTATTACATAGTATAGACAAATATTCACAATTTAGCAATTTCATTGAGCGTTTTTACTACACCTCATGCAGAGGAGTCTTTTTCGTAAAGGGAATGTTTTGATAGACGTGTTTGGAGTTTTTTGCTTGAATCCTTGGAGCAGGAAGTGGCGTTTTCTCATTAGAGGTCGTCAACCATTGCTTCTCATCATCATTTTCCATTACATCTTCCTCATCCTCGTCTTCGTCTTCATCTACTGTCAGGTTGTTATTGTCATCATTAGAGGAGCTAACATTGCCACCGCTATCACGGCCGCCGTTTCCATTTCTTTCCATTGTCATCACCATTGGAAGAGAAGCGGATGATGATGTTGATGATGATCTGGTCTTTTTTCCACCACCGTTGTTGTCGCTACCTAAACACTGTGTTTCCTCCTCATCTTCGTCGTCGTCCAACATGGGTGGTGGTGGAATCATCTTGTTCCCAATTAAGGGAGGCATATTTGACAACTCGATGCCTTTTTGGTGATGTTGACTGCTGCTGTGCTTGGAATTGCTTTTACTTTTGCTCTTTTTTGAACTCTTTCTCTTTTTTTCTTGCTTTTGATTTGCCACACTGGACTTGAGCCAGTTAGTAGAGGATGAAGAGGATGAGTCAGCTTGATGGTGGGAGTCAGCTTTCGAGCTGGAAACAGTAGCGGCCAACAACTGCTTAGTACCTAAACTACCGCTAGTACTGGTGCTACTATTACTTGTGTTACTCGTGGAACTCATTGTGGGTGGTGGAATAATGGACGTGGGTTTTGAACTAATGGGTGGTTTCACTCGATTATTGCTGGTGGCTGTAACACTACTTGAAGAGCTTGTGGTGTTGATGGTGGGAGCGGGGTAAGATGAATGTGATGACGATGCTGCTGCTGCAGCCGCAACCCTCTTGGTCAACGCCGTAGTGCCCATCACTACGTTAGTTCCTCCAGGAGTAGTCGGTGGACTTATTGTAGCATAGTGGTGATTCGGGGAATAACTACTAATAGGACTAATTTTATTAGCATTTTTATTGGCAATCGTATTTGCTAGGGTTATAGCCTCAAGTTCATCTGAATTTTGGGGGAGTAAGCTCTGTGAAACATTGACTGTACTATCGGTAGTTGTGTTTTCAAAATGTTGATTGGGATGCTGGTAGCCATAGGGTGATGCGGGATTATTATACAAACTGGCAGCAGAAGCAGCACCACTGTTCAAATTGGTATCAACAGACAAGTCCTGCTGAGCTTTATACATATCCTTGGAACTCCTTGAAAGATTTTTTGAAATTACAGGGATTAGATGCGAAGGATTATTGTCTGGAACACCTAGACTTGTAGCGGATTGTACGTGTGGCCAGTTGTTTGCACATCGTACGTTGTGGAAATTACTGCCACCACTAGATTTACCACGTACAGATCTGAACAGAATTTTGGGAGCTTCTGGCATTCGAAATGGACGGTATGAACCACCTGAAACGGAAGCTATTCTTTGGGGACGTACCGTAGCTAGCCTAACTCCGTTGCCACCATTTGTATTCGCAGTGTATTGTACAACCCGTGCATCTACAAGTGGTTTACTTTTGACCATGTTTATGTTATTGTTTGTGTTTGAAGATCCGTTATGATTTTTGTTACTGATTTGGTTACTTCTTCCATTCCAGGATGATGACCAGTCATTTGGTGGAGGGAGGGCTGGGGGAATGTGAGAATTGGGAAATTGCTGGTGCTGCTGATGCTGCAAAGAATGATTAAAATTACTGGCATGCTCATCCCCGTTGGCAGAAGTGGGGCTGAATCCGTCGGAAATATAGCTGAAGGACTGGATAGACTGATTAGCTTTGATTGGAGTGGATGTTTTTGGACCTCCAGGCAAAACCAACTGCTCATCAGTGGTGGGCTTAACTATGTTAACTGGTTTCAAAGCAGGAGAATGAGACGCGGTATTATTTGGTGGGGGTAAGGGAGGTGCTTGTGGAAGTGGAGCTTTGCTTTTTAAGGTCATTCCACTCACTAATGGCACCGAAGATGATGATGCTGCTGCTGCTTCATGAAATTTCTTATGATTTTGAAACGGCCGTTGTTGTAGATTCCCTTGTGCATTAACATGATTCCCTTGCTCACCACTGGAATGAGTGGTGGAGGTAATTTGATTACGAGAGCTTGATTGTGTTTCCAGTGATGTAGCTCCTCCTGTTAATAATGCGATTGCGGGAGTGCTAGTTGAAGTAGCAGCAGCACCATTTGCAAGAGCTCCTTTCTTTTGGCTTCTTGTTGAACCATATCCTGAAGAACCAGTCTGTGAAAGCCCGGACGGGGGTCTTACATCTCCAACGGACTGGATGTGGGGAAAAGGGGGAAAGCATTAAAAGCAAAAATTGGGCAGCATTTTCAAAGGAATCATACAGCAAAACGAAATTATGATATTTTTTCATCAATGGGTAGCAAGAAGGGATGAAGCGACAAAATGTTCGCAGAAACAAATGTTGGGTTTTTTGGTTAGGGCCATGTCACAAAATTATGGAACGAAGGTTCGCAACACGCCAGGCAGCAGTCAGCAATAACGACAACAAAAATAAATAAAAAACAACAAAGATTCAATTAATTTTCAAACAAAAACAAAACATGATACTACCATTCTGTGTAATTATAGGTAGGTAGGTAAAGCAAATATATATGAATCATATATAAAGCTTAACTCTTTTTAATAAGAGTTACATCAAAACGCAGCATTTTAGGTTTTCCATAAACGAATTTCCGTTTTTATGTTAGTTACATACTACAACACATACTATGACATTTTTCATGATTACGTTACCTTTGACTGGGGAGACTGAAGGCCGTGAAATGGGAGGTTTTCATAAAACGCCTTCCCATCATCATTTAGGTCCCCTTTGCGATGAGCGGGACTGGGATCTAAAGAGAATCACAAATGAAAAGTAAGTAAAAGTGACAAAGATAACATGGAGTTGTGCTTGCAATAAAATAACATAAATTTTCCCTCTCAATCTCATTTTTGAACTTGACTACTGAACTGTTAGTAAAACGTACTAACCCTAGCAAAAAAATGAGATGAGAGGGAGTCATCTCCTCTGATGATTTACAATGATAATCAAGTATCATAATGAATCATCAAACGACTCGAAAAAAGCAACAAAAAATAATGAATTCAATGAAAAAAGGAAAATCTAACAAATTGTTCAAAGGAAAATTATATCCAAAAACAGAAACGTAGAGATTATTTGAAAATTTAACAAAACGTAATATATATTGATTAGTATATTGTGATTACAAACTTTTAAAAAGATGTGTTATTGAAAGTGAAAAAGAGAAAGTGTGCGAACGAGAGTGTGCTTTTAATATTAGCTTTTACAAATCTAGTCACAAAGTAACAATTACGACATATTTTCCATTGATATTCACATTTTTCTAACTAGAGATACACGTGTTGGTGCAAATTTATTCAAGCTTATGAAATAAAAAAAGTTGCGCAGTTTCTCAAGCAAAGAAAACAAACACGCTGCGTTCATCAATTTAATGATATAAACAAGCCGCATGCCATGTCATACTATTACTTATAAATACTGAAAGCTAACTGTAACCCACGAATAAGGCCAAAATCGCTAGAACAACTCAGTTTACCCCAAACATACCATGTAGCCCTTAAGCCGTACTTACGCCTACACCTCATGAAAGTATGTATGTATATTGAATGTACGCGAACCAAGACAAACCCGAATCAATAAGAGTCTGAGTAATCGGAAGTGATTGTATATTTCATACGTAGCTGTGAGAGAACCCTTTAGATGAGGGTAACTAATGTACTCACCTTTTGAAGGCCTCTTCCGCTTCCTCGTACCTGTCATCGTTCCTGATAATTGTGGCATCGTAACTACCATTGCAGTCGTTGACGTGAGGTCTAAGTGTTATTGTTTCGCAACACAGGTTAAAGTAGCAGACAAAAACACAAATCGACATGAAAAAAGTTAGAAGCAAAAAATGCAAAAATCAAATAATTAGAAATTTGTTACAAGAATCAAGCAAAATCAGTTTCTGGTTAAATTCATACTTAATGATATGTTAATTTCACTGGTCATTATTGAATAAAACACATGCTTATTTTTACCATCTGAACTAGGTAAAGGGAGAGTTGACGAAGAGGGTTTTGTTCCATAACTAAAACCATTGATAGGTTTGGCACTTTTGCCTAAGCTGTGCAAACCATTTACGTGCAAATGTACTCCAGGTTTTATTGGCCACTTAGGGGTAGTTTGCTGCGGGGGTGGGTCATCTGAAGAGGTTCCAGCAGCGGCTGAGGCTCCGCCACTGCTTTCACCTCCAGTGACACCATTACCACCACTTGCTCCACCCAATACTGGGGAAGAAGGAGTTGTGGTGTTATCATCACAGCTTATATTGTTATTATTATTATTGCTCGCAGTTATTGCGTGAGTTGTGCTGGTGGATACTAAGGCTGTTCCAATACCCGCAGCTGAATCTGATAAATCTTGCTTTCCATCAGGGCTATTAATTTTACGCGTGAGTGAACAAGACCAAGTGAAAGTTGGTGAGGTAAACAAAACATGAAAACAAAAACACATAAAAGCATTCATAAGCAAAAAATATTTATATTATAATCACATGCAAATTATTCCCTTAAAATCAAGTGCAAATTAAAACACAAACAAGTGCAACACAAAACATTTATGGTAATATGATTATTGTGAAGTGTCACATACCCATCGTGTGTATTTTTTATGATTCGTGATTTGTGGCATTACTAAAATAGTAACATTAAAAGCAGAAGCAAAGCAAATGTCGCCGAGAAAAACAACTATTATAATAGCACCCATGCTCTCTCGGAGAAATCACGTCCGCTTAAGATAGACAACTCAATAATATTTGTAACTGTATATTATATTTGAAATGTATAGCTATAATGTAACAGTTTAAATATAACAATGTTTATAACGTGGAACAGTACGAGTAGACTGGTTCCGGTGTTTAAATACTTACTGAACAACTGAAAAAGTTGAATATGTGCAGCAAAGTGTTTTTGAACTGAAAATATTTAGCTGCATGCAAGTAGACGCAGCCGCCATAAAAGATAACATCGCAGCCAATACGTAATTATGTAACGTTATAACTTCTGAACAACAATATTACAATATGTACATATATATATTTATGTATACTTTGTACAGTACGAAAACAAAAAAGAGAAAGTTGAATGTATAGATAGAAATATAGTAATTTTTGTTTTAAATGAAATAAATAATGAAACGAAAAGGAAATTATATATTTTGAAGTTTGAACTGAAGTTTTGTGGGATACTTTACTTTTTTATTTATGGTTTCTCAAGTAGTTTTGTATCTGTTTACCTGTATATTTACCTGTGAAGTGGGTGTAGGAAGTGGAGGTGAAGTTCGTAGAGAGTGATGGTGAAGCGTCATAGGTGCTAATGTAAGCTCTGCCCTCAGAACTGCTACGAGATAGCCATGAATTACAACAAGAGAGAAAGATTGGCATTTTTAACAAGTCTAGTGTAAAAAGCACTCCAGAAGAGAGAAGACTTGTTCTAATATTTTTGTAGTGCGAAGAATAGGAAGAGAGTATAAATATAGATTTGGTATTTACATGAAATGATGACATTTATTTTGTTAGTGTCATTGTCATCTTGTACATGTTTTATGTTATTTTAAGTATTTTGTTTTGTAAGCGGACGCGTAATCACGATTTTATTTTGTTACACAACTGCTTTTGTTATGAAAGGATTCCCCATTTCTGACATTTATATATTATATCGATGAAAAGGATTTTAGTAAGTTTTACACATACTAACTTGATATTAAATAGCAGACAAGACAATTAAAAAATACTGGACCAATGAACGAACGAACGTGTACGGATAATATGTGAGATTGGACAATTATTCTATACCATAATAGGCTTTAGTGCTCAGGGGCAAATAATGGAATTTTACACTTTTGCACACGTTTCAGACAAACACAAACATAAAATAAAAGTTCAAATACACATTTTTATGAGCCTACAAAATCCTAGGTTTTGTTTTGTTGTACAGCATGGTTGTGAGTAAAAAGTAGTACGAAATGAAATGTCATGTTATCTAATGATATTCTGTTTGGTTTAATGCTGCACACAAAAACAAATAAAAAATGTTTTAGGCACAATTAATGTAAAATTATTCTGCATCTGCGGAAATGCTGCTGCTCTCTACACACAAAATTAATTTTCACCTACCGCTGAGCTCATTTTGCTGCATTTGCCAAAGAAATATTAAGGTAGATCTATTTGCAAGTTTGATATAATATCACACATAATAGAGTAGATACAAGATAGCTTATTATGAGAACTATACATATCAATTAAATTATTGTGCAATTAATATACAGGAAAATATAATGGATTTGAAAAAGAAGGATCAAGAAATTTTATACACGATAAAAGAGAAAATTTGGTAGAGAAATATATGATAATATATTTTCATTTGGTTAGGAAATTTGCTTTAAAATTTGAATACTACTGAGATTTTTCAACTACTACTTTGGTTTTCACACTTACAAAACTTCCGGTCCGTACAAATTTACAATGAAACGTTCGTAATCAATATGTTCACTGTGAGGAAATACAATAAAAACAGATGATCAGAAGAAATATAGAAGCTCATAAAGTCTAATTATGATGATGGTAAATGATCTCTGAATCTAGATATGAAATTATTTAATGGGGAATCCTTAACGTAGTAATATTTTCATTAAAACATGTTTGCACTTTTGCACTCATTTTGTCATCATTCACACTTGGCTTTATAAATTACTCACTACTTACCGAAGTGTAATTACTAAACTATGACTTCATCTAAAATTAAGTATATGGTATAATATATAATTTGTTAAGAGGATTATTATTGAAAAGCACTTACTTTTGGCGTTCCTCCGGTCTGGCATTGTGGTCTGAACACAAATTATTCATGGTTAGTCTTACTGCATGATCATCATCATTCATCAAAATCATCATCAAAATTGCGTGAAAAACAAGCGCATCCAGCATTCGAAAGCAAAAAAACAAGTTTGTATTTGCATCACAGCAAATTCAGCAGCGGCAACAGCATCACAAGAAGGCAGCAACGTTTGAAGGAATCAGGATATTTAAAGTTCATCAAGAAGTAAGGGATACGCAAGATAATGTATTCAAAGTAGCAAAGTACATTATCATTGTATCCCATTGCATGCACAGGATGAAAACCAAAAGAAAATCGCCGGGAGAAAAATAAAAATAAAAACAGGACAGCATAAGAAGTTTTGTCGTAAAATTTGTAATGATTTTGTGTTGTAATAAATCAATCATCATTGTTTTTTAGGAAATAAAAGTAGACAGATTGCTAATCTACAAAGAAAATATAAGAGTGAAAATAAGAGACAGAAGAAGTGAAAGTCTGAATTAGTAAAATGTGTTTCAAGGTTTAAAAGATTCTTTGTTCCTTTCTCGTATCCGTCTACACAAAAAATGAAATTTCAAGCATTGATGTTTCTTACAAATATCTGAAATTAATGATACAGCAATAAATCATCCAGAAATCAGACGAAAATACTCATCCACATTTTATCCCATAAAATTTTCTCTATTTCTTTCTCCTGCTTTCTACATGTTTTGTACCAGACAGCAGATGAGCTTACACAAGAACAAAAAACGCACTCGGGAGCAATTAAATCGATCATGATGATGATCAAGACGATCATCGCCAAATGAAGAAAAAGCTATATAGAATTTTATAACTATAAAAACAAGATGAAAGAAAAATCTTAAGATGAGGAAATACTATAAAGCCATAATATCATTCTACCACTGGCTTCGATTTTGGAAAGCAATAAAACCCAAACATCTTTCTTCCCTGTCTGCTTGCTTTCTCTGTTTTTATCCTAAACTGCATTTCCTTTCCTCATCATCATAGCCGATTTGGAGTAGTATAATTTGCTGGGTTGGGTAGGAAAAACATGGTGTCAATATGCGTTTAGCACTATTAAAGGAGTGCACATATTGTACGTTCACATTATATCCTTATGAATGTTTATGGCCACATATAGACTTCACTGGCTTATATGACCACAGCCAAACCCAACCCACCCTCATCATCTATTTCTTGTTCATCTTGCCGATATCTAACTTCCATTTATTATTACTCTTTAGAGCACCCAGGCGACAATTATCTCATATTCTTCTCACGAACCATGAAATACATCCAGGCCGATCTAAAGATTTATGTTGGTGAAAAGCCAACAGACGATTCTCCTTTCTAACTTAACGGTACATAACACACCACCTCCATTATTTCCCTACAAAAATGTTGGTTATTACGTGTAATAATGTCTCAAGATGATGATGCTGATTTTTCTAACACTGTCATGTCATGCCTTGAAGTAAAAGAAAATGGCTTCTGTCCTATGCTATTGTGTAGCATCATATAAGACAATGATAAAAGATATCCCGTGACATAAAGTTTTGAATATCTTTTATCAACTTTATGTATGTAACACGAATATGATATGCCTAATATACCTACCATTTTTTCTACACAATAGGGAAGAATCGCCATTACTCTCATTTTTGTTGTGGATCTTGAGTAGCATTGTCCTCTCATGAAATCTATCTGTATTGAAAGAAAACGATGGTAATCATCATCTAGATATATATACACCTCCTGAATCCAAAAACCCATTCATTTCACACACTTCGTCTCTTGTACCATTTTACCACAAAAAATTGAGGAGTGAAAGAGAGAGATATTCGATAAAGCTAAAAATTCCGATTTGCCAATGTGTCTAGATCAATAAAAGCGTTTAGAGCAAAGTTGCTTGGTACTATCAATAGTACAAGGATTGTTGGTGCTCGTAGTACTACAGTCTACTTACTACATATCAGCTCATGTTAAAGCCCTGCTAAAACCAACACTTTCTTTTTCTTGCTGGTTTGTTATATCAGACAATTACTGTACAACTCACTATTATAACATTGCATCTTTCACAAAAGAATTTTGCAAGAGTTTCCCTCTCTGCTCTCTCGGTTTTCTCAAAAAAGAAGGACATCAACAAAACCGTTGGTCGTTAACCATCTTTCTTGTTCGACTTTACCAGAAAACTTTGCTAGCTTGGTATTTTTTTCTTCTAACACTTTATCCCTTTTAAGGCCCTTGGCATTTTTTTCCTGACTAAAGGACATGACAATCAGCCATACCATGAAAAATTCCAAGCAACATAACACGGCGTAATCGTTTTGTTCATCGTTTCGTATGAACATAGTACACACTCACATAATAATGGCAATAGTAATAAGTCCACATCTTTCACTCACTCAAGGAGTGAGATCTCAGTTTTATGTGTTCCTTCATGTTACATTACTGACTGCTTACATGTCGTGAATGTACCACTACTGCTGCCGTCTCCTCTATAAAACAGAAATAGGTCATTCAACTAAAAATTGTAAGCTGTACTAATGCCTGTCACAAGAATAAGAGCTCTCTCTGTCTTCAGGCGTTGCGGGAGAACCGGAGAAAGCTAGAGAGACAAACAAGACGAAGGACTTCATGTGTCACATTACTAAATTACGATATATTATTACGAAAATAAGTGTTACACAACTCGCTGGTTAACAATAATGTTCTATAAAGTCGGCAATAATAATCGAATCTTATATTTTTATGTACCTTTTCCATAATGATCAAGAATTTTTCTTTAAGACCATGTTCCATATTGAACGAAATTATTTTTTCTTTCTGTTTCACAGTTAAGGAACGAACGAGGTATTTTAAAAAGCTATAAAATTTCTACTCGTGACTTTGCAAGCAGTAGTGCGTAATTTATAAGAGACAAATAATCAATCTTATGAAGTAAGTCACTGCCTGCTTCACAGCAAAGAGCAATTATTGAAAGGCTGAAAAACAAGTGTTGTGGTGCTGAAAAAAGAAATGATGTAGTTGGTTTACAAGTAAAAGTGTGATCATTGCGTTGTTCCCGAAATCCAAGATTTTTTCTTGGTTTATTGAAAAGAAAAAGTAGCAAAATCTATATTATGGGTTGACGGTGCACAGCCAAAGATTAAAACTGCTCGGTTAACTACATTGCTGAATGACAACAAAATTAATTTGTGAGTCTGGCTCTGGTCAGCAAAAGCTATAAACGGTCACCTCGATAATTGTCCTTGTTCAAGGAAGTGGATAATAAAATATAAGCCGCATGGCAGGCAGCAATAAAAGCTATATAGTCTGTGTAGTTATCAGCAGCCATGATGAAGGGTAAAAGTTGGTTCGAGTTAGAATGCAACCCAAAATTACATTTGGTAGGTGGTAGAGGAGGTGTAAACCTACTAAAATTTTAATGGCTCCATCAGTAGTGAATTGAACAACTGCTAGAATACAAATACTCATTGAAAGCTGGAGAAAATCAACAATGAGAAAAGTTGGACTTGAAGTTTGGAGTAAAAAGGCATTCATTTTCTTGATGTGCTTTAGCTTTCGTAACACTGCTTTTCATCAGTAGCATCAATAGAACAACTACATGAGTTGCATTTTGTAATGATGATGGCAGTGGTAGCCCGTAACCAACACAATTTTCTGACCAGTTGGGCTGCTGACTTGATTCACATTCACATAGATGAGATATTTATATGTATACCCCGTACCCACATGCAGGCAGCAAAAACCCAGCAGCTAGCAACTTTCCGGGATGTGAGCATGGATAAAGCAAAAATAAGTGAAAATACTGTTTCCATCTATTTGTGTGCGGGAAACTAGATTAAGATTAAAATCCGTAAATTTCCCCAACTTATGGCATTGCATCTCTTATTACTTTGGATATTTGACTATTTTCCCTAGATGTCTGGCATTAACTACTCACTTTGAGTTTCTGTGTAATGCAAACCCCATTATAATGCTGAAAACATTGTTTGCAATCTCGTTTTCCTAGGGTCTGCTGACTTTATACTGTGGCCACTCTTTTTCCATTCTCTACGCATTCACTTTTGTAAATACCTCTTTGACCAACTGCTGCGAATCAGTGCGTAACACAAACTATCTCATCTCATCATTTCTCTTTCTATGTGCCCCGTTATACTCCTCCTTTGCAGTCATTTGGTTTCAGGGAATCACAAAGAAAACCACAAATTTCATATTCATCACCACGACCTTTTCTCTACTGTCAAAAACATTGTACAATGTACAATATAGGCAGGCATATGGATTCATAATATACACACATACAGTTTAAACTTTGCGTAATTTTACGCAACTTTTTTAGCAAACAACCACAGCCCTTTTTTGTTCAATAACTTTATTCCAACTTATCATAATGCAGATATCCTAAAAGTGAAGCTCGTTTACTAGTAATGAAGTTGTGATAAAAATAAACACCCCAACCAGCTTAAGAAAGTGCTCTCAAATTAAATCACGTCCCAATTCAATTCTAAAAAGATATCTAATATCATGTTGTTGATGTCACATAAATCGGGCGACTTAATAATACCAATAGACTAGAACTGACCACGCTAGTAGTTTTTTCTGGTAATACCATTTGTACTGAATCACAGGTGAAATTATGGTGATAGTAAAAATATACGAAGAAAAGTTTGATCTTCGTAAATTTTATTATAACAGAGTAGCTTTAAAGATGTAAAAACCATATCATCTTCGTAATTTATATCATCGCAATGAAGTTTTAAGTAAGTAGAACCTGTTCGACCTACTTAAGGCCATCTTGGAAACATAATGCATGCAGATCAGCGTACTCATCAAAATTCCCATTTTCTTTCGTTGATTATGTAATATTTTTGTTAAATGATAACGCAAAAGGAAGTGATAATGAATGCCGATATTCTCGCCTTTTCTCTCCTTATCCACCAACGACATTCTTAACAGCTTTTCTTTGTGTCTCCAAGAAAAACTTTCCTTTTTATCGCACACATGCACTTTTGACGGTATTCTCTTACTTTTTATAATAATGATCGTCATCATCGTATCATGACACATAATGGCAATGATGCTTAGAGATGCATCCTGTTACTCAACCACTTAAGATACACTTGCTCGAAAATCGTTGAAATTCATACATGCAGTATTATCCTTTTTAATGTACCGGCAAACGATATCATTAACGCGATAAAATCATACCGAGTGATAGTTTTTCCATGATTTTTCTGTAGCAAAACTGCACATGGTTTCTAAAAATATTCCTGTTTACTTATGCGAATGCGAGTACACTCATGCATCGCATTTAAATAGGTTACCAAACAAAAAAGCCCATACACAAAAGAACACAATGATCTTGGTGTTACTCATTGCAAAAAAAGGGTCACAGTACAGATTACACAACCAGGGTAATTTTGCACGAGCCATTAGGAAGCAGATATAGACAATGTCTCAGAGTAAGTTTATTTGAAAGGATGGATAGATAGATGATGATGACTCCTACATATATGTGTATTATGTATATGAATATACATATAAACATAATTGGACCTGCCTACATAAAGCAGAATTTGCTTAGGGTTCACTTATCACAACACTCATTTCATCTCATACCTCTTGTCTGTATGTCACCAAACCACTTTTCCTTTTTACTTCTTTGAACCCGTATCGTTGTAATGCCATCTTTGTCCCACAATGACATTATAAACATTGCAAACACAAACGAAAGCTCAAAGAAGAGAAGAGAGACAAGACCTCGACACAGTTCACTCACATAAAAATGCAAATCAAGTAATATTTGCACAAAATTCAGCGAAGGGTGAACAAGAAAGTATATACATAATATGAATGCGTGTATGTGTTGGCTTTAATGAACAGCACAAGACTATTACTGCCTCATAAGTTACCATTAGATTCCCCAACACACGGAATACATAAGAAGTGAAAACCACTTTCTTTTCTGGGAGATGAAGGGGAAAAGATGGAGCTAAGGTTGGTTCTCTTGTCCGTAATGTGTGTGTACGTGCCTACAAAACTGTTTTACTGCTTGCATAGTAAATGACTTTTTCGTAGTATTTTTTTTCTTGGAAAACTACTGAGAAACTCTAGATAGTTATGAAAGCTAGTTGCATGTACACTTAATTATTGGTATCATCAGAATGAGAAGTGTGTGTTGTGTGCTCGGTGGCGGTGGCAGTGGAGGGAGAGACGCCCTCTTTTCCCTCCATTCTCATTTCATTACTTTTGCTGGACTAGTGGTTGTAAAAGACATGGTTGTTCCTCAGTAAAATGAATATAAAAAAGAAAGTTTGTCTTTCTCAAGATTTTTTCTTATTATTATTCTCATCAGAAGTGGATGTACTTGGCTTTTAATGCTCAAGATATTATCTCAAGGGTTTGAGTATTTTTTTCTAGTTGTAGTAGCTACAATAATCTACTTCAGAATAAGTGTGAAATCACTCGAAATCTAAATGAAATGCAATAAATGAATACGACAAAGGAGGTGGGGATACGTAGTAAAAAGAAAAAAATAGTAATTTAGTAGTTGAAGTAATTACAAATGAATGATGTGAAACAACTGCGGAATTACATGGTTAACTTTGTAAAAATAACCAGTGATCTGCAGGCTCGACCAGAATATAAATCAGGGGTAAATGAAACCAATTTAACAAAAATACCGGAAGTTTCACTGATGACTTTCGGTGTGAGACTAGAATTGTAACCATTTTGTGAATATATTTCTGGTAGTTTCTGGTGAATGTGTACTTTATGACGAGATAAAAATGAGATGATTATTACTGTATCAGAAATGTAGATTCTATTTCTCTGAAATTCACCAGTTGACACAAAGAATAAGACGACAGTGATTTGTTTTTGGCAAATAGAATGCGACAAATGCGGAGAAAAAATGTTGAACCACTGACATCAGAATTCTGAGAATGTAACAGAAATGGAAATAGTGAACACAAGGAAACCATGAAAAGATAAGCGGATACGGAGAAAGAAACATCAAAATCCTATCATCTTGCACCAAGGTACATTTTTTGTCGCATAAGAAGTGTGGTTATACAAACCATATAAAGATGTATGAAATATTTGATGTCACATTTCGATTTGTGTAATGTAACTTTCTGTACAGGAAAGTGAAGAAAATAGCGTTTAGGTACAAAAGAGAGGGAACAAAAACGTTCGTGGTATATTTATTGAAGATGACTTAAAGTGAAAACTGATGGAAGGTGGAAGTAAAGACATGAAAGGGAAAACGAAAGCAAGGCAATTGTGATAAAAAAAGAATTCTTGAAAAAAGGAAGAATGAACTTGATAATGTATGCACTTAATATTTGGTTGAGTTAAAATGTTAAAAGGAACGAAAAATGTTATTGTTGTTCTAAAAATAAGACAGAAAGTTGAAATAAAGAAGAAAGAAGGGGTTGTCGTGTGGAGACACATAAATATTTCAGTTGAATCTGAAATATTTTCTCTGTGTCACAATCACAAATAGCATTTTCGCAACGTATAAATAGCAAAAAAATAGAAGACATAGCAGATGAATTTTCGTAAATGTGAATGTGAAATATTCCTTACATTTTTCGCTCATCCTTTTTCGACGACACAGTAAAATGATGATGATACAGACAATCAGGAAGAGAACAATGGCAATACCGACAACAGCCGCAATAATGATGACTTTATCTTCTGACAATTTTCTTATCCAGTTTGCACCTAGAGAATGGGAGAAAATTTATTAGTTTCAGAATTTCATAATATATTCTCTTGCTGGAGGATAGAATGTCATGCTGTATTTTTCCTTCAGTAGAGAAAGCAAGTCAGCATTGTTGGCAAAATAAGGACGCAGATGATGACTGTTAAATTAAACTACGAATCAATAAAAATATGATAAAATATTTAAATAAAAAAATTAAGCATACATATTGCTTATTAGTATCGAAAGCAGAGAAAATATATTGATCGTAGCTGGAGCACAAGGAAAAGATTTTCTTGGGAAATAATTTTTACAAGCCAGATTTTTAACGACCATCCTGCATATCATTTTCATGCTTATTAGCATATCATAACTAACCTGACAAAAGCAGACGAATCGTTGTTGTTGTTCGGGAGAAAGGGGAATCGAGAAAAATACTTACAAGCAGACGAGAAAAATGGGAGGAAATGCTAATGATACGAAATGAGATGACATGTTTATTGGCGCAAACACAAGTATTAGAAAATAAATACTAGAAAAGTTTGAGAGGAGAAAGCTTCATTACGAAATATCATTGCAAGGCAGGGTAACAAAATACAAAATTAAAACAATGGCAGAGGATGTTCCGGAATTGTTTATTAAATCCTAGATTTTCAGCTAGTATATTGCATCACTTGTTTTAGAATCGGGGACTAATGAAAAAACTCTGTTTCACGTTTTTTAAAGTAGTAGGCTAGGTTGGATTAAATGAAGGTTAAGGTTAGAATTTAGTATATTTGTAGGAATTATGAACACTTATGAACACTACAATTTTATGATGCATGATTGTTTGCTATTTCAACTATACTGTATGATGTGAAACAGGTTTATTATTTATTTAGTAGTCGACAGTGCATAAATAAATGATAAATTTTACTTCCATTCAGTCATGGCACTACTCTGGTTAAAAGTACAATGCAACTGCAAGTAATAAAATATAAAGCTGACTAGATTGTAGACTTACTTTGCAGACGTATTTATAAAATACATTGTTACACTTGACGTGGTATGGTCCTACTGCACTTTAAAGAGTTTTACAACTTGCTCTTGCACTACAATTGGTAATAAATTTATGCACTTTCCATCTGCTACAATAAAGTACAAAGTAAAGCTATCGCGTGGGCCGTGCCTACAGTCTGAACTGAACTAATCCCACTGTCTAGCTTTCGTTTGGCTTTAAGTATTGCAGATACACACTCCAAGACTTGGAAAATCAACAGACTTTATGAGTAGTAGTGAGTGACTCATTCACAGGTTGCTGTATTTAGGTTTCCAACTTATAAAAATCCTGCCTATATTTTAATTCTAATTAACGGGGAAAGTTTAGCTGTAAAATTCTAGTAAAATAAATATTCCGCCTTTTCCAAGGAGAGGAAATGCAGACATGCAACAAAAAATATTCAAATGAATGAAAAAGAAAATTATTTTGTTGTCTGTTTCCCTGAAATGGGAGAAATTTCGTTGCCAGTTGTGAATTTCGCTTTATAGAACTGATTGTGAGTAACATCCTTAATTTCGTCCATTTGAGTAAATTTACTTTGATTACACGAGAAAAGTATTGTTGAAGTGATCAGGTAAGCAATTTAAGAAAAACTTTAATGTCTATGTGTGCTACACTGACTGACAACGTCATACAATTTTCCATCTTGTTAGAAGGCAGTAAAAAGCGCATCCTTGCATGCATATTTAAAAAGTTTAAAGGATGTATAGATAGGAACAGAGCAAGCGTTTGAAGCTTGAATTTACAAACTGCATATAAATTTATAGTATCAAAGTAGCGAGTAAATTTAATTATATGATAATTAGTAAAAAGGGGAAGGGGAGCAGCAATAATAAAAAGTATGAAGTACTTTTATGTAAATTAGTAGGAATATTCATGTTTATTTCTTTTTATATTATATGTACCTTGTATTCTACTACTTTTCTCCAAAGAAGCGACTGTTTTTCATGAATTTGTATGATGATCGTGTTGATTAGAGTAAAGTTGATGTTTCAAAGCAGCAGAGCACCACACCATAGCGCAGCATAGAAAGGTAGTTTTAAGAAAAAGGAGCATGAATAAAGGCTTTACTCACAAGACATTTTGGAGGTTGGTTTTCGTTTTTACAGAAAAAGAGGCTTAGATATGGCAATATAGTATTGTGAGTGTACCAACGAACATGTTATGTTTTCTATATATATATTTTAAAAATATTGATTAAATGCAACCATCACCACAGCTCACCACACCACTCACAAACACAATACCAAGGGTGCTTTAAAATAAAAGAATGCATTCATCCTTAGTTACTATTATTAATACATGTTCGAAATAGGTTGGTCGTTGTCAAGATTTTTAGTTTTTTTACGGGAAGACGGGAAACAGTCCAGGATCAGGAGATGTTAATGTACGCTTACGGCACATAAAAAATTGTGTTCATGAAAATGTGTGCAATTAAATTTATATGAGTACAAGTCACAAGCATTGCATTTTCATGAGCACAATTTTTTAGGTGCCGTAAGCGTACATTAACATCTCCTGATCCTGGACTGTTTCCCGTCTTC
>JAQFXM010002878.1:0-22600 GCA_034693345.1 Entomobrya multifasciata
TTATTGTATGAAAATCTGTGACATTGACATGCATTTTCTCGAATAAAAACTAGCTCTTCAAAATATCCATAACTATATTAGCTGCCACAGAATTTTTCAGTACTGGTTGTTTTCAGTACTGCCTGGAATGCAAGTGTTCAGAATATTTTATGGTATTTACCTGGAAACTGGTCAAAAAATTAAATATGTATGCTGGCTTGTATTATTCCTTTAATTTTTCAAATAAATACATGTATTACGTACGGAACGATGTGTTGTTGTGTAACGTAGGAAATGATTCTTATCAACAGCCAAATGCCTGGTTGTCCTCAATTTTCGCGTTCTACTTTGCGATTTATTTTTCACCCGAATAGAAAATTTCGTATTTTTGTTAGTTTAGTGTTTAATGCAAACATTATAAGGGTTAAGTTAATTATTAAAATAGTCCACACTTTATGTAAATTATTATTAATGGTGGTTTTCCCAAGTATAAAAGCTCTTATGTTCACATGCAAATGTGTAAAAACAAACTTATTATTTATCAGAAACCTAAAAAACAAAATAAGAATTTTAAATATTATGCGTGCCAGTTACTTCACTTCCTATGAAGGTTTCAGTTCTTAATTGGAGGATGCAGTAACACGACAGTCAATTGCTGAGTCGTGCGTTAAAAATCTGTTTCGCATTTATCATAAATTGTTTTGCCATAAAAAAATATACTTTGAAAATCTTAAAAATGACAACTTCAAACAGCATGCGTGGCTCAAAAGAAGCAGATGGTCCTGGAAAGGGCGCCTTGAATTTCTTGAAAAGGTTTCGGTACAGTATGATCATAAATTTAATTGGTGCCAGATGGGGTTCTGTTGAGGTTTTCAGCAAACACCGAAAACTAAGTGCAGAAGGTTACCGTTTATTTTAATTTTAGTGTTATATTAACCATTCTGATAATAGTATTAGCCTTTTAAAAACCACAAAAAGTTTTATTTTTTAGAAATTCCTGAATATATTCGAGGAGCAACCGTTATTGTCACTGGAGGTAATCAAGGTATTGGTGCAGAGGTAGTTAAGCAATGTCTGCAACTGGATATGAACGTGATTGTTGGTAAAACTTATGAACATAATTTGTGAATTGGGGTAAATAAAGAAAGTTTATCAAAATATTCTAATTTTCTCTATACATAATAGGATGTCGAAATCCTGCTGCTGGAAAATCTCTTATTGAATCCATACGAAAACAGGACATCAAAGAAGGAACCGCAGAAGTGCTTTTACTGGACCTTAACATATTCTCCTGTGTTCAGCAATTTGCTCACACCATTCTGAACAAAAGTATTCCTATCCATTTACTAATCAACAATGCTGGAGTCATGTTCCAACCATTTTCGATGACTAAGGATGGGTTCGAGAGTCAATTTCAGACCAACTATCTTTCTCACTTTCTTCTTACACTACTTCTCCAGCCTGCACTTCATCAGGGAGGAAAACCAGATAATCCTAGTAGGGTGATTAATGTATCCTCAATAGCACATTATGGAGGTCGAATTGATTTTGAAAATATTGACATAAGGTAGGCTTGCCATACGAAATATACAATGTTTTCAATGAAAGCTCACAGATTTTATACGGATTAATTCATTTCATTTAGGAAAAGATATTCTCCTCACATGGGTTACATGAGCAGCAAATTTATGCAAGTTGTATCAACAATCTACCTCAATCAAAAATACAAAGATGAAAAGCTGAACATTCGTGTCTATGCCCTGCACCCGGGAAATATTTACACACATTTGTACCAATACGTGGCATGGGTCAGTTTAATCAAGCCATTGCTCAACCCAATATTTAAGGTGACAAAACATCCTTAATCACTTTTGTTTTAAAATTAAATTACTTCTAGAATTACATGTTGACTTAGGTTATAATGTATGTTTTCATGTATAGACAACTGAACAAGGTGCTGACGGAGTGGTTTTTGTGGCAGTGTCCACCTCTGTGAATAAGGATGGGGGAACCTACTACTCCAATTGCAAGCAATGTTCCGTCAATCCACTTGCATTAAATCGGGAATTACAAGAAAAACTTTATGAAGTGTCTGTGAAGCTTTGCGATGAAAATGACAATAAGGCTGTCGTTTTCAAACCTTTTCATAGACCAGAAGAATTATAAACGAAACATGTCAAAAGAAAATTGTACAAATTGAAGTTAGGGTAGAAAAATACACTACATTAACATGCATAATATGTGCATTGCACATTACATTACAGTCACAAAAGTCCCAGTTGCAGTGTCTGTAATATGTATGTTTAAAAAAATAAAATTGGTGTGTACAATATTGAATGTACAAATGAATAAAACAAAAGAGTTATATAGTTACTAAAACATATAAAGCGTTTTAGCCTACTTATCCAAAAATTCGTTCCGTTTTCTTATTTATGGGTTTAATAAGTGAATTTTAGTTGATTTAAAACACTTGTTTTGGTATTTTTATTATTTTGATTTTCCCAGCAATTTCGCTTTTGCTTTACGTTTCGTCATCTTTAATTTTTAATTGCTGGGAACTCCTTTTCCATTAAACGTAGTAGCGAGCTGTGTGGTATAGTGGTATTGATTAGTTTGCGTTTTCATTACATGTCACATGTCAACATGTGTATGTAAATTGGCTCATCAGAGCATGTAATGAAGTAGAAGTAGAACTTGCTATATACACATGGTAGGAAAGGAAATTTTCTAACAAGCCAAAGTTTAGCTTTGAGATAATATTTTACAAAAGGTAGAATTTTAAACTTGACAGTGATCCCTTAATAATGAACGTCCATTAACTGGAATGTTTTGACATTTTCCATTTTACCTATTGTTCTCATTTCATATAAACTACAATTACAATGTAATTAAATGCATTATGTCCATTTTTTCATTTATTCCACAATTTTCATGTCTGCAATTTAGAAATTAAAAATTATTAACCTAGCGCTAGTTTCGCAATTTAGTTTCCATTTTATAAACTCTGGTGAATTTAAAATTATAAAATAAAATAACGTTTTTATACTAACTCCACTCTAATCCAAGAAAAAACCTACCCTAGAACGCACTAAATACTTGTTTTAATCTTTACTAAATTCATAACTGAGTGCGATTTTAATTCTTGATGATATTTTAAAATATCACAGAGAAACCATGGCAACGGCAACTTCAACTGTAACGCATGAAAACGACAAGGGATATGGGCCGGGAAAAAGTATTGCCAGTTTGTTCAAACGAATTTGGTATGCTGTAGTGTTAGACGTGGTTATTGGTATTAAATGGTCAATGATCGAGACATTCACTAAACATAACAAACTCAGTTTCGAAGGTAAATTACATGCATAAATTTGAATAACATAAAATGTAGAATTTGAGAAATTTTAAAATGGCTGTTGTAGAAATTCCGGATCAAAGTCGGGGTAAAACGGTTGTGATAACTGGAGGAGCTCGAGGTATTGGTGCAGAAGTTGTGAAGCAATTCCTTCAACTAGGAATGCACGTTATCATGGGTACTATTAACTATTTAATTTTTGTATTCCAGGCAAGTATAAAGATAGAACATTTAACGACATGGCGATAATATAAAAATGCTTATTTTTTTTGTAAAATTTTAGGTTGTCGAAAACCAGCCGCTGCCGAATCTCTCCTGGATTCCCTACGACAACAAGGCATCGCATCAGGAACTGCTGAGGTGCATCCTTTGGATCTCAATTCACTCTCCTCTGTTCGACAATTTGCACAGACTATTTTGAACAAAAATATTCCCATTCACATTCTCATAAACAATGCAGGAATACTGGTACAACCGTTCAAGATGACGGAAGATGATTGTGAAAGTCAATTTCAGACAAACTATTTATCTCACTTTCTCCTCACACAACTTTTACAACCAGCACTACATAATGGTGGAAAACCCGGTAGTCCTAGTAGGGTTGTTAGTTTATCATCAGTTGCACATTATGGAGGTCAAATTGATTTCGAAAACATTGACATGAGGTATTACTGAAATTGTAAATGCGCAACAAAATTAAAGTTAATAAAAATTAAAGGCATTAAAGATTTAAAAGTAATTTAAGTAATGTTTTTCATTTGTTGCAGAAAAGAGTATTCTCAGCATAAAGGTTACATGAATAGCAAATTAATGCAAGTTGTCTCATCAATCTACTTGAATAAAAAATACATTGATGAGAAGTTGAACATTCGGGCGTACGCCCTGAATCCAGGTATTATTCGTACAGATTTGTATCAGTACATAACATGGATAAAATTTTTTGGACCATTACTTTACCCTTTCTACAAGGTGAATAGTTTTTTAATTCTGAATAGTTCATTGAAAAAAATTAGTATGTGCACTATTTTGGATGTGTTTTTTTTTTGTCTACGTCTGCAGACAACTGAACAAGGCGCTGATGGAGTTATCTTTGTGGCATTGTCTCCCACACTTATTGAGGAAGGAGTTACGTATTACAACAATTGCCGACTAACGTCCGTCAATCCTGTGGCATTGGATCCAGACGTACAAGAACTGTTGTATCAACTTTCAGTGAGACTATGTGGAGAAAAGGATATTGACAGTGCGGTTTTCAAACCTTTTAATCGACAGGATTTAACTGTTAATGTTGAAAAATAATTTGAAAATAAAATCTAAATGTACTTTCTAAAGAAACGCATAAGTTATCTATTCTCATTTAATTGCATAACAAGTTTTCGTATGAATATCTGGGCGTCGCCTTCGCCTTCGTATCATGCATTTGGCAAGAGGCAAGCATTTCCCAGTTTCCCACCACAAAAGGTATTGCCATTTCCATGGAAGCTGCTAGTCACTAGTGATCCCACCATAGTAATACTTTTTGGTATACTTTGACAATGATGAAGGAATCGAACGGTGTGTTCCTTTTCATCGCTCGCTGCATGTATGTTAAAATGTCAAATGCACATGCACTTTGCGGTTTTGCAACGCTTTGATGAATTGGTTTCAGTTGTCACTTTTCACTGCACTCTCAGAGATTATGATTATAACGATTTTAAATAGTTAATCGCTCGTTCTTCACTTTAATTTGTGTTTATATCACATCTTGTGTCTTGTAGTGTTCTTTGTTGTTGTATCCCCAGTAGTAAAGGTATTTTTCTACCGTGATTAAATTCGGCTGTAAGATGGGCAGTGTTTCCACGTTGCTGAAATGTGTTGTGGTTATTTTAATGTGCCTTTATTTTGCGGGGGTGGAGTTACGGTTTCAAAATTGCATAATAAAGAGTCAGAAGCCGGTGTTCAATCCGGAACTTGAAGTACTGCGTTATGGGAAGCCAAGTAAGTTGAGTTGAATTTGAAGACATGATGATATTATGATTGATTGGCAAAAAAAGCAAGCTTGCATTTTGGGGCTTTTCAAGCGGAATAAACTGAAGCTTACGAATTTTTAATGATTTAATTTTAATAGCTGCATATGTGACCACAAGAAGTGTTGGGTTTAGTCCTTATGTCGTGACAGACCCTTTTCGACAGTCATCCTTGTACCATGAGTACCTTCTTGTTGGACCAGGAATAGCGAATGTCAATCCAAAATGGACAGATCCAGATTGGATTGGCTACAATTTCCTTTCTGCTAATTACGAAGAGGAAATCCACTTGTTGCTTTATGACCTGGAAGCCATTCGGTTTTCATCCAAGTTTGCAAATTTGATACATCAGAATTTGGGAAAGGAATACATGTTTGCACTCATTAAGTAAGTGGCCTGCCGACATAATAGTTATCTTCTTTTTTTAAATGATGATAATTCTGATTTAACTTCGTAACTCTTCAATCTTTTCATTTTGTTACAGCGCTACTGGAATGTTGCCTTCCATGACTGTAGTCAATACAACTTTTGAGAAGACCTTTCGCTTTCACACTGAAGAAGAGAACCGAGTGGCTTATAAGTTGGCTTATCCACATTTGTTCCGTTCTAAACAGACCACCCCACCTTTAGATGTGATTATCGAGTTTCCAGCGAAAACACGAATGTTTCAAACTCTCAAGACACTGATTGATTATCAAACATGTACAGTACTAAAAATACAAGCATACTTCCAAAACTGAACTTGTAAATTTAATTTCTTGCGTAACTTAAATTGCAAATTTTTTATGTGATTAGTTGGGCTACTAAGATGGAGACTAACTCCAGCAGAACCTGTAGACTGGAGAGTTTTGAAACAGAAGTATGGAGAGTGGCATTTCACGATCGACAATCCTGATTTGTGCAGTCTTCCAGCGGAAAATGTAACAGTCCAGAGAAGTGCGGAGTATATGCGTTGTATATACAACAAAAGGTGGGGCACACTGCAAAACCCCTGTATTAAAGACATGAGTGAGTCAATATTATAATAAGTTGCTTGATTGCTTGATTACTAAAATTGAGGAAACTAAAAACATGTACTTTTATTTTATTTCAGTTATTTTGTACAGCTTGCGTGGTGAGAGTACGGACAACACTACTAGTGACGATGCTTACTTGTCTGTGACCAGGCTATTTATAACAGTTCCAATGGTTTATGAATATTGGGGTGTCAAAGGCTGGTTAGATCTGACTGAGGTGTATTGTCCCCGCCCAGATCTGAGTGAGGAATGTGGCGAACCAGAAGATGTTATGCTGACCAATGATCACTTTCTAATCCTCACTGATAGAGGCTTGTGGGTATCAAACAGCTTAAATGAGAGTAGAGCCAATGTTTCCCTACCTTATTCGATGAAGCCGTTGGCGAAGTGGACGCCTATTGATCCTTGCAGTCAATTTGACTTTTTCAATTGTACGGAAGTCAGGGCTCCTGTGCTAATTCAGCAGACCTTCAAGCGGCATAGACTGTTCTATACTCCAATTTGTCATTTGTATCAATATCCGGTTTATGGTGAGCATTCCAGAATGACCAACAAGCTATTTGAATTGAGTTTTAAGTGAAATTTTAGATCAAATCTGATTTGGTTTTATATTTGATTTTTAGAGGATATGGTTATGTTGGTTTATGAGCATGTATCCCAAGCCCCTGACAAGTCCAGTGAAAGAGACGTGTTTACTGTTATGTATGCCCCGAAACCTTACAACGACTGGAAGATTTTGTTTTATGCCAGATATGAGTATGTGACTAAGGACGGGCCTTTACCAATCAAGGACCTTGTGGGCATTTGGTTTAATCACCATCGTCGTCAGTTTGATCTTGCTGTGGTGTTGACCGAAGTAAATAGTTTTTTTTGAAAAGCTGTTTAGCTTTATATTTCTGTGTGATATTTTAACATATTAATACTTATTTTATTTACTTACTTACTTAATAAGTATTAATTGTTATCTATCTGCAGGAATGCGGGAAAGAGCGAACATTTCGTTTTGTACTTCCTTTACCCAAGGATCCTGACTTCAAAGGCTACGAAGAACTGAACGGCTTACTGGGAAATGGGTTTCTGGAGTTCGAATTCCCGTCGGGCTTTGCCATGACTGCGTTTGCAGTGAATCCTGAGGCACTCGATATTTTCTATATGGGTAACCAGATTTGGGTGGCAGAGGCGGCAGGTGCCTTTCTCTACTTGTCACTTCCTGAGGTGACCAACGCAGCTGGAAACAGGAGCATTGTTTCTCAGTGCAGTTTCAATCATCCCGACCGGACGTTCATATGTTTAGAGAAAAGTCACTCTGTCATGTATCCCGGTCGAGTAGGGGTTCAATATTCCCCCATTTCTGTGCTTTTTGAACGAATTTACGAGCTAAGATTCACAATGTTTCATAATCTCTGGCCTTACAATTATCGTCAATATATCGCTCTTCTGGGAAATTTTGTGGTGGGATATTCGGGGAAAATTATGCTCTGGTTTTTATACGACGCTAATGACGTGGCTTATTCTCAGCAAATCGTTGTTAATGAGTCGGGTATAACTTATACACAGTGTGATGATAGAAACTATATTGGCGAGCACCCGGTAAATTGCTACGTTTGCAAAGGACTTTTGAGTATGTACTAAACTAATTTAATGTTTTATTGATTTATTAGTTTAGAATTTTGGCAAATAACATTGATTTTTTATTGATTCCACGCAGCTCTTGTTAATGATAACAATTGCACTATTGAGTTTACACCACCCGAGGAATTTAATGTTGAATTCAAAATGCTGTCGTTTGACCCAACAGTTTTGCATAGTAGAGATTGGATTTCTGCTGGACCATTAGTACCTTTTTTGGTTGATGGAGATAAAGGTATGATATCAAAAAACAGCCATAGCCATATATGTATGTATTTGTGTTTAAGCGGACGTATTTAACATATTTTTCCCAGTGGTTCTTTTTGAGGCTACAGTTCTTGAGCTGGATTTTTACAAACCTGATTACGACTACTTTCAAGATGTGGACGTAGGAAATAGGATATATTGCAGGTATCGAGAGGGGGAAATTGAGCTTGAGACTGGCGCTGGTACTGGTCTAGGCCCGCCCCCACCTATACCAGTCAACAGTACCAACTCGACCGGTGGTAGTGGCAGACGAAAGCGGGACGTGAAAAATGAAGAGTTCATGGCTGAATGGGAGGAGGAGGAAATAGATGATTATACAGATGAAAGGTTCACACGACAGACTGGTGGCAACATTACAACGTCTGGGTCTGGAGGACCTCAAGACGTGACTTGCCCTTCGTTAACCCAGGATACGTCAAAATTCAAGTGTGAATTGTATATACGGCACATGAAGAAATTGCAATTCAATGGAGAGCAAAAGTTTTTAAGAGGCTTTCGGCGCTCCCTTTTTGCCACAGTGATCAGCTCTTTTCCTATGCGACCCATTCCTACAGATATGGTGGTAATAATATTCCCCAATTCCAATGACGCGGTGATCCAACTGGGTGACTCCATGTTTGAACAAAACACTTTCACCAAATACTTGTTCTCTTATCATGACGTTGGGCAGACTCTCTACATTCCAGACCATTTCAGCGTACTATTATTAGGATTTCCAAAATTTCTGCATTGCTCATCAGACCCACCTCCACCAGGAGAGATTTTGCTTCATGACATGCTCAGAATGGTGGGACTAGCAACGCGGTACTACAGACAAGGAATCAAGATCCAACTGAAGCCATTTGAAGCCTTTCTTATCGACTTTTCTACGCCTGACTTTTGTGAGTACTACAAAAAGTCGCTTCTTCAGCTGAACTCGACGCAGTGCGAGAGGGATCCCACACCCAAGGACGTGACTACTCAAAAGTATCATGATAGAAGGATTGCCACCAATGCTGCTCGCGAAGAAGCTCATGAAAATCGGAAAAAGTTTAACTTGGCTCTGAACGAGTATTATCAATCGTCCTTTTATGATCCAAGCACGGCTTTAAGTGGTGACTTGTTTAAGGAACTTGTAGATTTGGATCCCGTGGATTACTTCACAGTTGAGGAACTACTGCTTTACGAAAGCTTGACAGATCCATCGGTTGGACAGCTAATTTCTGGAAACAAGCTCATTTTAAACGTGTCTTACAACGTGAACGAGTCGTTTAGTCCGGAGTATTGGAAGCATGAGGGTGTCTGTAACCGCACAAGTTGGCAAGTTGTGGATGGGGGCTGTCACCTGAGATTGTACCTTAGCAAGAATCCAGTGTTGAAGCAGAATGGAGGGAGGATCAGTTTGGATAAATTTGATAGCTTGTCATTTCAGCTCAAGTTGAGACCTCTCACCACACGTAAGTCGTGAAGGAAAATTGCTTTCATGTGTAGGTTCATACTATAACTTAACTATGTTGGCATTTCTTAATGTTGCAGTTGGAAAGTCTTTAATCCATCGTTCGCTCATCGCGGTGACCAATACCAATCCAGCCATTCTCACAGTTGAGCAAACAGAGACACAAGGAAAAGACATTCAGCTTATGAATATAACTTTAACTCCCACGGGATATGGGAAGGGGGTGGCTACTGTTGCCATCAGACCTTTGATTGTGTCTCCGTTGTGCTTGTTTGCGGATGGAAGCTTCACGCTTATTGTTCAGGTGCAACGGGCACCAGGGAGGAGGCTTCATGTTAATTATCCGTGAGTCAAAAAGCCCACTCAATATATAGTAACATCCAGTGATATGACATTAACAAATGACATCTCACTGGTAACATCTCATATAAATCGCATTAAAATATCATTATTTATTTGTGTAGTGTTCCAAGGTGTAAGCCTACTGTTGATGATGAGGAGTACGAGCGACCTTGGAAAATTGATCTGCCAGATTGCGTAAAGCGGGAGGAGCTTCTTGAGAAAAGTGAAGTGAGAAGACCAGACGACGAAGACATAGGTCAAGTGTTTTATTCCGAGTTGCCCGTTAACTATCGCCCACCTTCCCCCCGGGGCTCGGAAATTCCTATGTCTAAAAACGTGTACCATGCGGACCCTTCGAAGCCAGATTATAAGCGTATCTACCGTATCAGTAAAGAAACAGGCGAATTATCGCAGTGTAAAGAAAAGAGAAGCAGAGAAGATTGCGATTGTCATGTAAATGATGTGCTATCGGATGACGCGTACTATACGGACTGCAAAAGAATGGTGTACACGGCAAAACGTGGTTTTCGGGTTGATATCAACGTGGAATATGACCGGGTAATGAGAGATGAAGACCAACACCAAACGTTTTTTGCTCCCAAGAAAAACTGGACTGTGTACGTAGAAGAGGTAAATTCCCGTGTCGAGTTTTCCTTGTCTGGCACATCATCGCCATATCTGGAGCTGATTCATAACCAAACTCATTTAAATCAAGGGAGAGTACATTATGATGCCAAGACACTAGGAGTGACGCTTCATGGAACAGGGCTCTTTCATTTTAAAGTGGTTCTCGCGAGTTTCGAGAGTTTTGGAGAGGTTTCTGGGCATTTTATGGTGAGCAGAAGGTGGTAATTTGTCTTGAATTGTTTTTAATACTCTAGTGTAACTGAATTGGAATGTTTATCTTTATTTTTTCAGATATATATTCCGAATAATGAGCTAAACCATATACAGCTAGTAGTTATCATGTTGCTCACTATCACTGTTTGCATGATGTTTGTTTTCCTTGGCTTTCTCATTGTTAGACGACGGCTCAGCTCCCAACTACCATTTCAACCACGGACCAATGACAAGAATATTAAATGTAAGGAGTTTATTAAGTTTATTACAAAGATTGGCAACATAATTAGCATAATTGATTTGCTGACGTAATAATTTTTATTTGATTTTCAGTGGAGTGAGTATCATCATGTGCTAATGCGAATACAAGACCTGTATCAGAAGATCAAGAGAATACCATTTTTTGCAATCGTGTTTTAATTTTTGTCGTTTCTAAATATAAGTTGCCTTTCGTTTCATACATAATAAATTTTTCCTCATTTTTAATCAATGAATATTTAAAAAATAAAGCAAGTAAACTCAAACGTAAGCTTATACATGATATACATGTATACGAAGAATTACTGAACGTTTTCGAGAAAAACTGTTATTGCTACTGGAGGTGCTCGTATCGGTGCAGAGGTTGTTAAATAATATCCGAATGTCTGGAAACGGGATTTTTAGAACAACTTATTGCTTCAATCTGTCAACCCACTTGCAAAAAATACATATAGCGGTACAAGAGAAGCCTTATAAATTCTTTGTGAAGCTATGTGGTGAGAACTGCATACATGGTGTAATTTCCCAGCTATTTCATAGACCATAAGAAAACAAGCAAAGCTTGGAAGTAGGAAATTTTTGCAAGAAGTTAATCGTATTTCATTGCAGCTATGGCTAATTCGTTGATGTTATGAAGGTACGGCGGATGAGCACATAATATGAACTATTGTATTGATGGAATTCGACTCGACAATAATTCATTTCTGAAACAGCTTATTCCTTATTTAGCTTAAACGGCTTTCCTGTAGAGAAATACATAAAAACCATCAAATAAAACGAGCTTGTCCCTAAATGCTTGATCCTAAATTCATACCATATTCCATTTACTTAAATTATTCATGGCTGCAATAAGTTTTTGATTGTATCTAAACAAATTCAGTTTTTATATTTGTTTTAGCGTTGTACCCTCACTTTCTTATTTGATCCGCTCACCTTCGTTAGCGTGCAAATACCTTTAATTTTTAATAATGTTTTCTCCGTGTTTTATGGAGCTTTATGACATTTTTTACACTCTTGACAAAGTATGCAAGCAAGCATTACTCTCCCCACGTGTAGTATTGATTGTAGTACAACATGTAAAAGTTGACTCATCATATCATGTATGTAATCAAGTAATACTTCATTTTTTAGGGGAAATACTCCTACAAACCCAGCAAACGAACTTTTAGCTTCTTGAAATAATATGTCACGAAAGGCAGTTCTGAATTTGATATTGACAGGACAGTAAGCGATTTATAATGGACGTTAACCTACTAGAACGTTTTTATTATTTTACTTTTATGTTCTTACTTGATACAAGGTAAAACTAAAGTACAACGAAATCCTAAACGTCAATTTTCCAATATTCCATCATTTTTGTTGTTCAAATTTGAGAAATGAATTTATTATATTGTGGTAGTTTCGCAATTTATTTTCAATTTTATAAATAGGTCCATGTTAAAGTCATATAATTGCGACTTGTACAAAAATGATGTCTACATCGATAGCCAGCATAACACAGTCTTTTAAAATAACCCTTTCTGATTTCCCCTGTTCCATTGTGGCATGCATGTTCTCAAGGGGATTCTTGTAGATGATGTCGGAGAGAAAACATGGCAACTTCAACTGTAACGCATGAATCCGACAATGGAAATGGACCCGGAAAGAGCATTGGTAGTTTTTTCAAGCGAATTTGGTACAATTTGTACTTAACAGTGTTTATTGGATGCAAATGGGCAATTATCGAGACATTTGCTAAACATAACAAACTTAGTTTTGCAGGTAATTCCAATCCCACTCATACTCATTTTGATTGATTCATAAAATGTTTTATTTGTAAAATCCGCAAATGATTTTTATAGAAATTCCGGATCAAACTCGGGGGAAAACGGTTGTGATAACTGGAGGTGCTCGGGGTATTGGCGCAGAAGTTGTTAAACAATGCCTTCATCTAGAAATGAATGTTATCATAGGTACTCCTGTCGAAAAAAAATAATTTTGTGTTTCAAGTAATGGTGGGGCAATTTAATATTTTATGGACTTTTTTTCTGTAAATATATAGGTTGCAGAAACCCTGCCGCTGGCGAAACTCTCCTGGATTCCTTACGGCAGCAAGGCATTGCTTCGGGAACTGCGGAGGTTCATCCTTTGGACCTCAACTCACTTTCCTCCGTTCGACAATTTGCTCAGACTATTTTGAATAAAAGTATTCCAGTTCATATTCTGATCAATAATGCAGGAGTAATGGTACAACCGTTCAAGATGACGGAAGATGACTACGAAAGCCAATTCCAAATAAATTACTTGTCACACTTTCTTCTCACAACACTTCTCCAACCAGCTTTGAAACATGGAGGAAAACCCGATAATCCAAGCAGGGTTGTCAATGTAGCATCGATAGCACATTATGGAGGTCAAATTGATTTCGAAAACATTGACTTGAGGTACATCAATAGTCAACACCATCAAATTATGATTTCCTTATCTTTTAGGAAATATTTTGTAGTTTACTCAAACGTTACTCATTTTTTTATCTTTCGTTTATTACAGGAAAGAGTATTCTGCAGACAAAAGTTACATGAACAGCAAATTAATGCAAGTTGTCTCAACAATCTACCTGAATAAGAAATACATTGACGAGAAGTTGAACATTCGGGTGTACGCCTTAAATCCAGGTGTTGTTCTTACAGATTTGTATCAATACATTACACTGGTCAAATTATCTAGGCCAATAATCAAGCCTTTCTATAAGGTGATTACAAGATATTTTTTATACGCTAATAATAACGATTGATCATGTATGTAAGCCTATTTTGGATGTTTTTTTTTGTATACAGACACCTGAACAAGGTGCTGATGGAATTATATTTGTGGCTTTGTCTCCCACACTCAATGCGGAAGGAGGAAACTACTACCAAAATTGTAGACAAAAGCCAGTCAATCCGGTGGCATTAGATCAAGACGTACAAGAACTGCTTTATGAACTTTCTGCGAGGCTGTGTGGAGAGAAGGATAATAACAGTGCTGTCTTCAAACCATTTAATAGACAGGATTTAACTATTAATGTTAAAAAATAATTTGAAAGTAAATAAAAAATGCAATCGTTAAGTTTATAACTTTCTATTGTGTATTGTCCTTGTATAAATTACCATATTTATATATATTGAACAGAAGCTATAATATGGCTGGGAACAATTATCATTTTCTCAAATTTGCAGCGTTGAAACTTTATTTAAACAGTATCATGGCATGCCATTATTGATGTGACGTAAGTAATAATACATTTTTTTAGCATTTTCCATTCTTCACTAGTTCTTCGTGTGCTTTTACACAATCAACTCGACCCCATCCACATTCATTACGTGGTGATAAATTACAAGTTCCTGGTTCACCACCTACTCCTTTGACCGCACTGTTCATGATCGCATTTTTGACATCTACGGGTTCAGCTTTAGGGCATGTGCCTAATAGCAAGCAAGCACACCCAGCAACATGCGGTGTTGCCATGGAAGTTCCTGACATGGTTTTGTAACCATGATCTAGCAGATTATGACAAGAGGTGATACCGTCTCCAGGAGCACAACAATTTGGTGCCGTATTTCCCTGGAAAGATGGTCCACGACTGGAAAATGAGGATACGTGATCAGTGATGTTAGTTGATCCGACACTGCATATCTGTTCGTTACTGCCTGGATATCCAGCGGTTCTGCAGTCAGGTCCAGAATTTCCAAGAGCAAAAACAGCAAATATACGGCATGCTATCCACATAGTGATGTAGGTGTCAAAAAAGCGGGTGTTATCTGGACCATCGGTTCCACCCCAAGAACAAGATATCACATGGGGAGTATGTGGGCAACCTTTGTCCGCATCCTTCCCATCATTGCATGATGCTAGCCACTGGCCACAATTACTTTACAGACATAAAAATTCCTAGCATGATTAACTGATACTAAAAACTGTGCACAGTGACAGTAAAACCAATTATATGTACATATTTATGCCAAAAAAATTACCAGAGATCAGACTCTGTACAAAATGCCGAACCACAACCCCTACATGCCATCCACTTCGCTCCTGGAGCGCATCCCACGCCATGTGCACCACATATGCTACCCATGCAGTGAGAACCATGTCTGAAAACGTCATGTGTAATAAATTACAAATAGGTAATTATATATTTCAAAAAAAATTATCGTAATAAATGGCAATTTTATTTTGAATACCCTTGCGCATCTGAAGGCTTCAGGGTTATGCCGGTAGTTTCAGGAACATTGGGATCATGCCAACCTCCAGTTCCAATATAATTATCTTTTAATGCTTCATGTTTCACATTGCAGCCAGTGTCGATCGCTAATTAAAAGATAAAAAAATGCAATGTAATTTTCAGCTCTTTTCCGGCATAGCAATTAGCAAATGCTTAAAAATGATTTGACTTACTCGCTACTCGGCAGCCCGTTCCGTTTCCAATTTTCTTCCAATACTCAGGACATCCGCACTTTGACACACCCCAAGCTGGTTTTTCCAGTGTAGGTGCTTCCCCGTTTACTACGTTAAAAACTTTCGGTAACAAAATCAATACTTGTTGCCTAATTAACTTAATGAGGATTGCCAACAACGGATTATCCAGCAAAGCCTGGATTAATGTTGGAGATGCACCTTCCACGAAAATAACATTGTCGACCCACATGGGCTGTATTGATGTATGCTTGAATAATTTTATAAATTGAATAACAGGGGCTTGAAGTTCTCCTGTGAAATGCTTTAAACTTTGCATTAAGATCATTTGCCGATCCACGTTGTCTACAAATTGCATTTTAGAGATTTCATTGATAAGGGGCAATGTGGAACCGGTCATAATTATGGCAATATTGGAGGAAGGCTTTTCGAGAAGCTCGGGACTCGCCAAGATTGCACTTTGAGTTGTGGGGACTTTAAAAAGAACAGATATTAATGCAGAAAATACTATGAAGACATGTTGAGTTTGGAACAAGCCAAAAATAGAAGACAGAAACTTCATGATGAAATATTTTTAAAAAGATTTTTTTGGGGTGTCTTGCAAGTATGAATTGGCGTGCTTACTCTTACTTCACAAATCTCACTTTAACTCTGAATGATGTTTGAGAATCATGTTCCTTTTCCTTTCAAAGATTAAAGGAAAGGCTAAAAATCTTAAATTGCAAAGTTAAGTTATGCAGCATTAAAACGGGAGCCTATTTTATTTAATACTCTTTGTCTATGATTACACTTTTTTTTAAATGCCTACTTTAATCATAAAAAAATGCTTATTAGGGCAAGCCTGGAAATATATTGGAGTTAATTTTAATAAACCGGAACGTCTAACACGCTCGTGAGAGTAACCGCTGTTTTTGCAGTTCTCACTGAGGTGACTTTTTTCGACTTGCATGTTGTAGTAAAAGCTTATTACCCAGTGGTAGTTTAGTTAAGTCAACAAATTTTCAACCGAAATTTCACCTGCTGAAAAACTTATCTGTAATCTACACGATGTCCAAAAAATGCACCAATATGTCGGCACCCGAAGTCAACTTAAAGTATGGAGATGAAAACCCCGTACACGGTAAAACCGGTATTTAGACACATTATGGCCATGAAAATACAAGCTAATTATATAGCTTCCCGAAATGAAATTCGATCTAAATCTTTGTTTAAAACCTAAAAAAAAGTAACCTGAGCTGTTCAAAAGTAGTTCATTTAGAATCTTGCATCGAATAATCCATTGCATTTTTTCAACCATGAAATTTGAATACTTAAAATATTCGTAGTTTTCTTTAATTTTGCTGTGGTGTAGGTGTATGCCATTACATTTTCAACAGTGGCAAAAGTAAATTTCGCATACACACACATACATATACATACATACTGAATATAAATTTGACACGCCAACCACTTTAGACATCAAAAATATTCTTCTAGATGCGAAACATAATTAGGGCTTTCAGTTTTTAATATTGTTCGAATCTAAGGCAAAAAGCGAAAACCTTGCTAATACTACCGACTTAATCATTTTTAACCAAATATGAAAATCAGCACAAATTCAAGCCAATTTTTTCAATATTTACTTTTATTGATACACAGTACAAATTCGTTTTTTACCGACATAGTAAGAGCATTGTCACCTCTTGTTATTAATATACGTATTTTTTATACAATTATTTAACATTAACATTTACAATGATGAGTTTTTTAAAACTTGTTAATTTTTACTATTTTAGTATTATCGTAATACATTGCAATATACGTAATAAATTGGGACTACTACATACATCACTATATTTAATATACAACCTTTCTTTTTATATTAAAAAAAGGAACGACTGGGTTGGTTTGGTTTTGACAAGTATAAACAAACATTTAAATTTACACGCACATTACATACATATTTGTCTGAGAGAATATTATGAGAGAGATAAATAAGTTAACACTTATGTAATTATAATCAAGACAGTTTTAATTTTTTTTAGACATGACGATAATTAATGTTCTTGAACTGGCTCCTACGTCAAATAGGTGTAGGAGCCGCTAATTGTCATCCCCACTTTTGTCTTTGAGCAAACACGTCAGCTCGAAGATTCTGGCTGAAGCAAATTCCGAGGATCTGTTTTTAAAACCAAAAAAAAGATAACAAGTTTATTTTGATGGACTACATATTTTTTATCTTTGTTAAACGGAAGCTTGTAAAAAGCAGGAAGCAATACAAAAAGTAGAAAAGGTAAGTAAGGTAACAAAATTTTTAAAAAATAAACGAAAACTATAAAACTACTTTTTTTAAAGGGTTACCTGTAGAAAAGCAGTTGCTACCACAAATGCCGACACTGTTATCAAATTTCTTTCTAACCACTCCTCAGCGGAGCTAAGACAACCGTTCTCGTAAATTACTCGAGATACATCATAATTCTGCATTTTAGTTAGTTGTGTAGTTAGTTGTAGGCATTTTTTTGTTTAAAAAATCACAATCGTCACAAAATGTTCAGGGGTGCAAATGGGATCAACAACAGGCACCACCGCAAGCAACGTCCGAGAAATAACACACATAAAACAGAAAAATTAGAATAATTGTTTTTGTACTTTAAATCTATCGTTTGTTAATGTTATCAACTTTTCTTCATCATTTTTTTAACTCTTGAACTTCCAAATTGTTAAATTTCTCGATAAGATGTTTTTAAATGAATTATTAAACCTAGTCCAACTGCTTTTTTGTCTAAATGGATCATTCCGTTGATCATACTTATGTTTTAGTAATTGCAACTGATAAGAACATTACGCTTTTTAGGGAATTTTAATTTTTTAATCATGCATACAAAAGCTAAGGGTGTAATAACCAAAAATAAAGTATAAATGTCTACATAACATAAACACGCATGAGACAACTCAAACAGCCTTTTGCAAATATTGCCACAATTTTCAATCTGAGACAGTAACCTGTAAAATGGCAACGGCAACTCCAACTGCCGCCACTGGAATAAGGTTAGCCTCAACCCATTCTTCTCCTGACCGAAGACAACCTTTGTCATAAATTATTTGGCCTCCGTCTTGGGGCTGAGAAATAATTGGGATACTTGAAATTTATTTATTGCAAAAAATATTCTTTTCTCCAAAAAAACTAAAGTATATTAATCTTCATTCTTCATGTAGAAAATTCTACAAATACTTTTGCTATTGAAAAACTATTCCAACTTAAATTACTAATACCATCCTAATCAAATTACATGACATTTATATTCCGAATTTAATTCACAAAAAACAAAATGATTAATTAAAATAGAAAAAAGCACTTACGTATTCTGGTTTGCGCACATCATATCCACATTGCGTGTTTCGCATCCATAAACGCTAAAATTACGACAAAAATATACAATTACACTCTGGAAACAGTTAATTAATCAATTAATTACCTATTTCTATTTCTACTTAAATGCATACCTCGGATGTTTGTTTACAGCATGAAAATGGCACACCGCAAGCCTCTCTGGCGGTAGAGTTGCAGTTAAAATAGACATTCTTATCCCAGTCCCTCGGCCCCTCAATCCCACAGCATTGTAACCACCTCTCCTGAATCCAGTCAATTAAATTTTGCTGATCGGGATCCTCCCTATAGCTGACAATAAAGGACTGAAATCCCGACGTGGCTTCCATTTTTATCCAGTCTTTGAAAATAAACCCTAAAATACCGGCAGCGATTTCAACGAGAAGTATGGCGGCTAGGAAAATGGCGTAAATGGCGAGAAAACAAGTATTCTCCCGTAATGCTCCCAGACAACCCATGAGACCAATAATGAATGTGAGGGCACCCACGACAACCAGCAAAAAGGCGGGGTCCAAGGCCACCCTCGTTAATCTGGACAAATTGTAAAGAGTCTCCTTCTCCAGCCAGGCCCACACCCCAATCCCCAAAATGCATATTCCAAGTAGCTACACAAAAAAAATTCATTCACATTATTTTTAACAGAAAAAAATCCATTGTAACACATTTCTCGTCAATATGCATCAAGTATACAGTTTATGCTACAGAGTATACTATCACCCACTTAACGTGGGAAAATTACAAGGCAATAATTAAATGTAGCACGACAGGTTTTCCTCTCGCCTTTTAACAATTTCCTTTTCATTTCCGGTGCTCACTTAGCACTACAGTGAATACTGAGTCAGGTGAAAGGAAACACTATGCTCCCCTCGACACACAAAAGAATTACAACTATTCTACTCACTAATTAAACTAACGATACATTGTTAATTGATACCATTAATGCAATGGTAATATGAAAACTGAGGAAAAAGTTGCATGCAAACCTGTATATTTAAGTGAAATGCATGTAATTACATGTAAATAAAAAGGGAATATGACAATGAAATGAGAAAAAGTGCTTACCCAGAAAATGACATTAAAGCCAAAGATGAAATACTTGAGGCAACAACTGACTTCACTTTCGTCCCTCCGATACCGATACTTTTTCCTTGGGGGCCCAGGCATCCTTCTACTTGCTGCGCTGCATACAACGCCACCACCACCACCACCTCCTCTCCCTCCGCCTCCTCCTCCTCCACCCACGCCACTTCCTCCGTTACTGATGCTGCTAGCTGCCCCAACACCACCAGATGATCTGCTCACACGGACTATCTCCGGTGCTGGGATAATTACCCCACCACCTCCACCACTGGTAGCTCCCCGTAAAAGTGGTGGGTACTCGAGATTTCCGTTGGAAGCCGTTTTTAATTCTGGTGGTGGCGATGCTTAATGAGAAGGGTGATGATGAGTTTTTGTCACTTTCCTTTACGCATGGAAAATGCATGCACCTTTTTTGGAAAATCTCTGTAGTAAGCTTGGATTCTACCAAATTAATTATCCTCTATCCGCCGCCTCTACACTTCTCCTTCCTGCCGAAAATGGCTAGGTTTATTAGCAGAATGTTCTCATTATTCTAGTAATATTAGTAGTATGGTCATCATCATATTCGTTCAATGATGCGTTGTTGTTGAGATAATTAGTTAATTAAGGAGGGTTGGATGTTGGATTGGTCCACAGAGATGCTCATTACGAACAAGATAACAAGGTGGAATGCACGGAAATTGGAAAACGCTATTGACCTCTTATCAGTCAATTGCATGTTATATTTTTTTAATATTCTAGTTCATTTTGTACACGGTCAAAAAATAAAAAATCTTGTAAAATGTTGGCTTTTGCGTAGTCACTTGGATTTTTGAGTATCAATTTTAAGTTGTACTGTCGTCGCATTAGCTAGTTCTTCTGCTCATCTTGGTAATTATAATCAATGAGGAATTACTCATATTATCACGAAATCAATTGACTTGCAAGAACTGCAATTAGTAGTGGCCAATGGAATGGGGTAAAACGCAATGTATTGTTGTGGTGTTGATGTTACGTTACGTTACAAGTAACGTTGAAACCATCATCAATGGAAACCTGCTTTCCCCACAGCAGTTTCAGTGGTCGGGTACGATGGACTAAATATTTTTTATTATATATTTTTTCTTCCTTTTTTAGCCTCAGATTTGTACTTTGGTTTTACACTTGCCACAAGACAACAAATCACAAAACAAAATTCACTTCCAAACTTTCTCACAAAAAATAACCAAAAAATATCTTTCCCAGTCCCATTATCCAAAAAAATATTATTGTTCTTTGGACGGACTAGTCAGAGAAACATTAAAAAATTTAGTAGTTCTTTGATTCATTTTTTTTCACTTGGATTTTGTCAATGACGATATCCTGACTTGATTTGCCTGCCCTACAAAAAGAAACAGGAAACAGAACAATGAAAAAAGGGTTAAATTGAGTTCCAGAGTAGACGAGTGATGCGACCCATCCAAAAACGGAAATGTCCACTCTTTCATTTAATCACTCCACACACCTCTCTCTCTCTCCAACAACAACAATGAATTAAAGATAACGTTACTTTGATTTTTTTTAAATTGTAAAACTAGCCATCTAGAACTAGCCTTGTTTTTTTTCAAGCTAGTTGTAAAAAAATGGTATATACCACACACATAATATATTGTTGCCTCTCTCTCTCTGAAGTCTGCAATCTTTTTTTGGGCAGTCCAACAATTTTTTTCACAATAGCCCTGCACAGTGCACACACTTGAAAATAGCTTTCAGTCAAATTTTTTTTAGTCAACAATCGCAATCACATTATATCCTCCACATATTATACACCTGTCTATCTAAACGAAAATTTACTGCACTAGCTAGCACACAAAAGTCTAACTGACTTTGTGAGGATCAAGAACAAAAGCTTAGAGTGACTTGACTTGACTTGGCGTTTTGCGTTGGCGTTTTCAAAATGTTAAAAAACATTAAATCATGAAAAATTATGTAGTGCATGCAGACATGCCTTGAATACAAAAGAAGATAACATGCACACACTCTCTAACATGTACTGCTTGTGCTGATGTTCTATTGTTGCATTTTTTTCAATTTTCAATCTCGCTACTCATTAGTGCTTCCGTAAGTTTGTGTAAAAAATCAACCTGCCTTTTGTATTCAATGCATGCATATATTATTATTATGTAGGTTTGATGAGATCAGCCCTAAACCCTAAAACCTTTGCTTACCTACAAAGTGGACTGCATATTATACCTTGTAAGGTCCTTACCATAAAGGTAACGCACTGTGCAGTGCAATATACACATGCAATGCATGTAAAAATGAGATGATGATGATTATGATGAGACAAGACAGGTGTACTAAAACTAAACTCATCATCACATTTTACCAAGTCAAAAGACACAACTTCACCACCACCACTCTCGTCCAATATGTACCGTACCAAATGCAAACCCTTTTTTATTTGCATTTTTTTTATAGATAGATAGGCGAAGAGAAGTAAACAATTGACTGTTTTTTTATTTATGCTTTTTAGAGTGCAGTGCAGATTATCATATCAGGTACGAGGCCTTTATCTCCCGGGCACAAAATCTCCCCGAGGTTTATTATCTCCCTGGGTGAATATCTCCCCGTGAA
>JAQFXM010002879.1:0-22599 GCA_034693345.1 Entomobrya multifasciata
AGCAGTTCATCAGCAGTTTCTCTCACACGTTTAAATGCTCCTTTTCCTTTGCGGCACTAACTACCGCATATTATTTTAAAAACTCAAGTTTCTACAGTAGGATGTATTGTATGTGCACTAAATAATATGGATGGATTAGGTTTTACTGAGCTTATCCTGTACGATAAACATTTATGGTATCCGTATGAGAATGACTGGTTGGTTTGCAAAAAAAGTTGGTACTTTGGTCGGGTAAATCCTTTTGGATAAAAAAACAGGAGGAATTAGACATTTGACGACGATAGGGTAGTGGATTATGGCGATGATGATGATAATGATAACAAACCGTGCATGTATTTCCATTTCCTATTTTGATCGTGGCGTTTCATTGTGGTGAATGGGGATTGTGTGTGTATTTCATGTTATATGCTGGCATTTTCTACTTTGTAATGTTTTCTGAGTACATGGAATGGAAAAAGTCAAGTGAAGAATCATGATATGCTCATGATTCTCTTTAGCATCGGTTTCATGATGATGTTGATGAAGGGGAATTGCACAGGTTTAGTTGGAATAAAAGGAGAGGATTGGATGCAATAAAAACTTTGTATTTCCAGTTCCAGCTTTTTTCATGAGAGTGTGAGTATGAATGGAAATAATGAAACAAAAGAGTAAGCATGAAATTGCCGTGTACTTAACAAAGTCACACAAGTGTGTGTACATGACCAGTTTACAATGACTTTTACACACACACTAAACATGAAAGTTAGGCTATAATAGGTATCAAAAAAGGGTTGAGTTATGGGTTTCCTATTATATGTTACGTTGCTCGTGTAATATGGCTTGGCTTGGTGTTTGTATCCCATAAATACTGATTGTGTGTGTGCAATTTCTACACAGTGCATTGTACAGGTCCATCTATCTCCATCTATCTACTACCTTTTCCATAATAAAAACCGTTTGATACTGTATCAATTGTTGTAGAAGTTGTAGAATGCAAGGCTAGTTGGTAGAAGAATAGAAAATAGAATCAAAAGCAGATATACAGAAAAGGATGCATATAAATAAATGTGTGCAAAGTGCTTTTTATTCAATGTAGCAGAAAAAGGGTGGGATAACCATTATGCAGAGTATGACTATTCGTTAATGTGATGAAAATTTCAAGTAATCTCTCTGGCCCTACGCATACAATATTGGCACAGGGTAGAATGTACAAAGTGCTCTCAGCCAATTTTGCATGAGTACTTTTAATCATAACCATTCATCTGCAGAAATGTTAAAACAAAACCAACATTAAGTTTTACTTTTTCATTTAAAGGTACTTAGTACCAATTATAATGATGACACATGAACATGATCGCATTTCAAGTAAAACACAAAGAAAAAAAATTATACTCGAAGTACGAAGTGTTTTGAAATTTAAAGACAAATATGGTATGAAAAATTCACAGACTTTGACTTTATAGGTGTCCGGCCCTCTGCAGATCCAAACAGGAACGGTGCAGGCGTTCCCTACAGTAAAATATATCTCTGGTAGTAATTCTGTTGATAATGATAATGATCAAGCGATGTTCATGCAAACGACCTAGCAATATGCCAGCGTGATGATTTCACATGAACACAGGCAGGTGGGTAAAATAGAAAGGTAGGTAGTAAATGAAGTTACACTTTGCATTCTTATCTAAGTAGTTCAACTAGAAAACAGATATTATTGTTCTCGTCGAGTTTTTCACTTGCAGTTGCAGAGCACAGTGTGGTTTTTCTTCTTTTTTCTGCAATTTTTCTGTTTATATTGTAAAGTTTTTTAAGAATTTGATACACTTCATGGTTTTCATAATATTGTTTCGTAGAGCGTTTACTCTCTCTTCCTCTCCTTCTCTTGTCTTTTTACTTGAAATAAAACATTTTTTTGCAGAGAAAATGGGAGGAGAAAAAAACGCTAAATCAAGCGCCGTAGCTGTACAGTATGATATTCGTGATGATGATGTATTGTTGTGTGTTTGGTAATAAAAGTGGACATGCATCGTGCAATAATGTGGTGTAATGATGAGGATGATGATGCAAAGCAAAGGAAATGGAAAAATTAGCGATTTTCTTTGCTTTTCATGCCAACAAACAGAAACTGCGCTGCTTTCTAACGAGCTAATAGTGTACCCAACAAAATTATATAAATATAAAATAGCGAAACGGAACTAGTAGACGAAAAAAAGGATTTGACTCATCTTTGCTACAAAGTCAAAGTAGAACAAAAAAAGCCATAATGTGATGATTTTTTATGGCCTAATGATGATAATGATGATGGTGGTGGCGGTGATGATGCTTGTTACGAGTCGGTGATGAGATGAAAAAGAAAAATGTTTTAAAAAGCTACTGCTGGTGATTTTCTTAAGTGGATGTACAATATGATTACAGATTTTATTTTGGTCATCTTTGAAACAAGCTACACAATAAACCTACAAAGTCTAAGTATTGCTACTAGCCGTGTGAGTTAATGGCAAACACGGCCATACAATAATAGCCTTTTCTGTATCAGCCATTCCTGCTATTATCATAATTCGGGTATGAAGTAGACAAAAAAACGTAGTTTTTCCGTGAAAAATACCTACATAAGAATAGTAATTTGTGTTAGTTGACTGTTTTGAAATATGTGACTTTTTGTATTATCCTTCGAAACCATTGTTTACAAGATAAGAATACGAAGATAAACGAGAGTTATTGAATACTTTTTAGTAATAAATTCAAAGAATTAATTTATGACATAATGTGTTTAGTGCCTATGCATGAAATGTTTGGTTAAGTATATTCTTTTAACATGAATGAAATGCTTTGCCATGAATTGTTGAATCATCAAAATTTCGGTTTGTAAAATGAATTCGCATACTTTACTTTGCGTGGTGCATTTTTAGCATTCTGGTGCATTGCTAATATCGTTTAGAAATAGATTGGTCATCAGAATTCAAATTGAATTGATTTACTATAAAGAAGTGTTAGCTTTTTAAGCTAATTAAACTGGAATGCGTCGGGGTAAAATGAGAAATTCTGGAAAGTATTAAAGATTGTGACCAGTGGCTGTCCTACAAGAACGTACGGAACAGGCAGAAATTCTTTGAACTTTGAACCCAATGATCAGTCAACAAATGCGAAAGCAAAGGTGTCTGAGCGTTTTCACTATAATTATATGTTTATTCATATTTTAAAGTTACAAATAACATTTTTGTGTTTGTCATTAAAACATTAAATCAGAATACGATTTCACCATATAATACTTATGTCATAAAATAAAAAACATTAAGTCGAATTAAAAGTTCTTAAGATGCGAGAAATAAATTAAACTGCACAATGTCAACATATCTTACTACAAATCTTTTAAAATTGCAAGCTTCTCTTCCTAAACATTTTACATACGTTTGCATTCTTTCATATTCAAAGGTCAAAGGTAATGGAAGAACAACAGCTCGTATAAATTACCTTTATTATTACTTTTAGATAAACCATATTATGAGTATATCTTGATGATGGCTACGATACGAACTTTATAAGGCGAAAATGTAGAAGTATGAATTATCATGCCAAGAAATCAAACTCCGTCCTTATGACACAAAAAAGTAGATGTGCTTATTTAGTTGGTTAAACTAATTGTACATATTTACGGATAGTAGCACTTTTATGGCAGTTTAAAAATAATGCACAAAGCAAATAAGGTCATCTATAACAGCAACGATGATGTAAATCTAAATTACTTTCTTTCTTTAAAAAAAACACCACTTTCTCCGAATTTCGGTTATCATTCACTTTAGTTTTAGTTTATACATAAATCTATTACTAGCCAGCTAGCGTCTTGATTCCAAATAAGTAATGTAACTTTGAATATTATAAGAGTCGAAACAATTGGCAATTATGAGTTTAAAAACATTTAATTACAGAAAACGTTTAACGTTGATATATTTGGGTATTGCTCTAATTTTAACTGTAATCACGATAGAGGATTTAAACTTTTCTCACTCCGACGTTCAATTCTTTGCTTATAAGATTCTTGCTTGATAATAAGTTACATACTCACTTGAAATGGATTTTTAAACACACAACTCGTACTCACGTTGCACGTGCAATTTCATAAATTAACAAAACAATTTAATGTACACAATAATGTACTTGGTTGAATCAGTATGTATAATTTATACATTTAAAGAGTTCATATTTGAATATTACAGTGGAGTTTTTTTCGTGGGGTGCATTGTACAATAGGTAATAATGTGATGATAGGTAAATATTTTGTGTTGATTGCTACGAAGAAATTATTGTGTTTTACGGTGAGAAATTGATAGCTAACGCGTTTCTAAGAAGTAAAGGAATTTATATATTTAATTAAACTGCTGTCTTCGACGAGCTGCCCGTTGTTTGTCGAATCGAAGCTCCATTTCCTCCAAAACTTTGGGTGTGTATCGTACCACAAGTTTGACTGAACCTTGGGCTGCTTTTAGGAGTTCTACGGCCTTTTCATGGTTTTCTCCGTCAACGGACTGTAAAGTTTCAAATATTTGTCATCTTAATTTTCAAGAAAGTGATTTCACTCGTGTGCACTTTTTTGAAAGGAGACAAGCTTACCACGCCATTAACAGAGAGTAGCTGATCTCCCCTTTTCAGGCCCCCGTGACGATCTGCCACTCCACCAGGAATGATTCGGGAAATGTAAATGGGCGAATTTTGCTCCCTGCCTCCCATCACATTAAAACCCAGACCCTCTTCCGTTTTTGGCAACTCAACTACTCTTGGATGTGCATGACCCTCTGATGCCGCAAATGCAGCGACTGTAAAAACGAAAGCATTTGTAAGAAATTTGTAGCCTTTCTATTTTGTAGTCACTTAAGTTCCTTGATTTCTCACCAGTAGCCTTGGCTGTTGCTGAAGCTCTAATGTCAGGAGAGCCCTGTATGTCCACTGTTTCATAAACATGTTCGTAAACTTCCCTTACAGCATTGAAGAAATCACTTTGTAGCACTTTTTGCAAGGCAGCAAGCTTTGTTGCAGGGACCTCTCCACTTTTCTGTAAAATGTCCAGGAGCTCGATTGCCCTTTTAACATCTGTATAAAATGTACCGATAAAAAGTTTATCAATGAAACCCGTTTTGAAGAAAACGTTCATGGAAAAATAATCAAAAACAAATTAAGAATTTTCCACTTAACATCATGTTGATTTGTACCTTTTGCTAAAGAAAGCTGCTCCATAGCTGCTTAGTAAAGTTATTCTCTGGAAGCAATTAGTGTATCCCTTTCCTCACCCAACTACAAATACAAAATAGTTTATCTATTAAGATCACAATTAGCAAAGTTGGTCAGCAAACACTATACTGCTATTTTTTAGACAAAACTTCAGTCAAAACACCAATCTCTTTGGGACAACTTTTAAATTGTTTAGCTTTTAAGAAATTCCAACCGATCAATTTGGGAAAAATCTATATCTCACCCTTTTCAAATGATCATATTTTAGTGCAAATTTCCCAATCAGTATACAGATCTCAACAGCCCCAATGCCTAAATATCCTTCATGTGCTTAATTAAAATTCACTCCTCATAAACACAAGGTCTTTGATGGAGTGTTAAATGAGCATAAAACACGGAACGGAAATCTCTTGGGAGGAAATTTGCCGAGATTTTATTTTGTTTTGTACAGAGATATAAACAGTAAATAAATAGTAAAATCGTACTTACTTTTTGTATGAATGATTTTTATGTGAAGTGAAGATGATGATGATGGTATTGATGAGAAATTTGTGTACAATTGCCTTATGATGATGTTAGGTTGACATGAACATATAATGTAAGTAGATATATTTTGTTACACTGTAACTCTCTAACTAAATATCCTTTTTTCCCAATATACCCATACATTTTTACATACAATGTTTCTTTTAGTATAATTCTTCCTACTGCAAAGAAGACACATAATATATTATACTACCCAAACTTATCAAACATGATAATGTGTGAGATCTCTCGTGTTCCTCCTCTTTCTACAAACATTGTTGTACATTCTGGGCTGGGCTTATATACAAAAATGAAAATTTCCCAAAATGCAAAGGCAAGGCGCGTACAAAACCAGAGAGAGACCGTAATAAAAAAATATCCGTATTCTCTGCACATTCTTGCTCATAGCATCGCTATCTTCTTATGAAGAAAAAATATTTTAACCTTTTAACATGGCAGATTACATAGATATTATATACCTATGTACAAAATGAAAGGAATAATCTTTATGTTAAAAATGTGTTTGTTCAATTTGTAAGGGATATTCCACCAATTTACTCCAACTCAGGAAAACCGTATGCATTTCAGAACACAAACACACTCACGCAATATATTTTAGTACACAGCGCCAAAAGAATGTGCCACAAAATTGTCACAGACGTTTTGAAAAAGTATAAAAAATACACGTAAATTAGAGAACTTTTCCTATAAATCTTTTTTCCTTTTACTTTCTATTTAACAAAGTAGTTTAATTATTAGAATTGGCCTCCATATCTCATCATTATATAAGAAAATGCAGTTTATATGCAAACTTTGGTATTAAAACCGTTTCCTTTGTAAAGACACTCTTTAAAGGGAAAACCTTAAAACAAAATTGTTATTTAATTAGTCAGAATTGAGTCAAACTTAATGTTTTCGGAAGTCAGTAGAATTTGTTGTGGAACTATGCATTAGAAAATACATAAGCTGATACCTAAATTTATACGTAGTAAATGTGTTCAGCAACAATAAGTAGTTATAAAAATATATTAGAATCAGTCCCTGCAAATTTTAAATAGCAACAACAGAGTTGTATGCCTTATTAAACTACATAAAAATATCGACCAATTGTGCATTTAGAAAAAACCTGAAAAAGCACAGTAAATTTTTCCCTATTTTAAACAATATCAAATTTACCTATACCGATTCCGCCTTTTCAAAGAAATTACAGTCACAAATTTTTTCTAAGAAATACTGCCTTGATGACAAAAGATTTAAAAAAGTGTGTGCAATATTTAGTTTTAAAGATAGCAATATATTCATATAATTATCACACGTTGTAAATCCAGTGTTAAATTACTTTTATCGGTTGTCGGGTTATCTGAGAATAATTTGGAGAAAGTAATATAAATTCATGATTCTTTTCAATTAATATTTTTCCCTTTTTCACCTGCTGCGAAAGTTTCACATTTTGAAAAGTTACGTTGCCATTTCAAAGTATTATTCATGCAGAGTGATTTACATGCACGGCCCATCGACAGCAAACTTTTCCACAGATCTACCGGAAGATCAATTTGCTGTGGGCAAGTATACAAAAGTTCCCTTTCACTTGGAGAAAGTTTTCAGCTCCAGCACACGACGACGGTTAAAATAGTAGCGACATCCTATTTTCCCCTTATCAGTAATATTAATAATGTGTGCTGCTGCAACTGTGGCGCTTCCCCAAGAAATTCGTGATGTGCGGAAGGTTTTGTGGGGAGAACATATCAAAGGTGACCTTTTCCAACGGTGGTCACAGGGATTCACCTACAGCCCTGATGAGTGTTCAGCTCTAGTTCAACGGGATGGAGGGCCTTGTGCGGTTATTGCACCTGTGCAGGCATTTCTAGTTAAGCAGATTATGATGGATGCTGAAGCGGTCAAGAATAATGTGTGGCGACAGGTTAGATTTTATAAATGGTTGATTCTGATTCCCAAATAAATATGGGGTGATTGTTTGTAATGGATTTATAATGAATGGTTAATTCTTTGGGAAATTAACAGTTTACTGAGGAGCAAGTGGATAAGTTGATGATTCAGGCCTTAACAGAGATTCTTCAACAAGTTTCCTTAGCGGATGATGAAACCTGTAAAGAAACGGTGTCAAACGAGGCTGTGGCGTCACCACCAATGGAAAATCATGTGTCCGCTGCACCATCGCAAGAGCAAACACCAAAGTCAAAATATTGTTTAGTGTTCCTTCGAACTGATGATTTACAGCATCAACAACTTGCCCAAATTGTTGACGGAGCAGAGCCCTCAATCACCCCAAATCCAGTGCCGGTAGCGACTAATTATAGTTCTTTGACAGAGGATGTTTTCCATAAGAATCTGGCGATGGAAAGATTTGCTAATATAGATGATGTTCAGAAAAGGCTTGTAGAAAATATTAAAAGTTTAAAAAGTGAGTATGGAGTGTTGCAATACTTGTACTCGGTTTTATTAACTAAGGTAGTTTCAATTTAAAAATGAAGACATTTTTTCGACAAACTGGTGACCATTTAAGGAAATTGTCTAAGTGGTATGGTTTTTATCTGTTTAATTTTGCAGGGTTTAACAAGTTTAGTGGATGAAATGTCAGAAAACAATGAGCTAATTGATCCTATTCATGGACACGGAAGTCAATGTTTGATTAATTTGTTACTTACGGGAAGAGGTGTTAACTATGTGTGGGATAATGATCAGGATCTAGGAGGCTTAAGTAAGCAAATAAGTTGAAATGGATGTGATGCATGAGATTGGTGATTAATGTTGAATGTGTATATTTTATGTTGTCCGTATTTTTACATTTTGTAGCTCTGAAAGGAATATGTCGAAGGTGTGAAGTAGGATTCCTAACCGTTTTGGAAAGACTGAGATATTGTGAAGTAGGATCGTATTTAAAAAATCCGAAGTTTCCTGTTTGGGTCGTTGGAAGCGAAACGCATTTGACAGGTTGGTTTAAAATATGTAACTTGAAACTTATGGTTGAAGAATAATGTTGAAAGCTCAATTTCTAATTCAATATATGTTGGCATTTCAGTGATATTCTCATTAGATATGAGGCTGGTTATCCCTGAAAGCCCTGCTGAAAAAGCTAGACGAATTTTTCATAATTACGACCCTGAAGGAAATAATTTTATTCAGGCTGTTTTGTTAGAAGATGTAATGAGATCATTAGACCTGTACGCGGATCCTGCCTAGTAAGTTTTGTTCATAGAAAAGTTGTCAATCAATTTTCTACATGTTTTTTTAACGAACAACAAATAATAAAAAAATTCCTTTGTACTTTTTAGTGTGGATATAATGAAAAAGAAATTAGATCCTGAAGGCTTGGGTATTGTACTGCTAAATGACTTTATGGACGAATTCTTCCCTCACGATCCTACTATCAGGGGACCTGACACTTTTACATTATATCATTATAACGGATTATCGCGACCTTCTTCTAATACAAAAATTAGGTAAGTAGGAATTATAAAATTGCAATTTATCTTAACTTTAAATCTTGCATAATGTATGGTACTTAATACTGAATTGTTTTTAAACAGGTATAGAGAAGGTAATGCTATTCTTTTGGAGTCTAATCTTGGTGCTGTATCCGATTCGGATGAAAACAAAATCCTAACCTGTCTGCAGACAAAGTGGCCAAGTATAGATGTTCAATGGATTGATGGTGCATCTCCGTCAATTGACTAAAAAGCAATAATATTCGTTAAATGACCTAATACATGATATATTCATTATGTATTCACGAAATACGCAAAAAATGCCTCTATATTAACAACACGTATTTATTATAAATTGTTCTAATAAATTAATTGTAACAAAAATCGTGAAAATACGTTGATTAAATGCCTTGCCTTGCCAAGCAAAACCAAAAGTCTCATATACATGGGGTAAGAGTACAATACGTTGTTGTATCAGACATAATTTGCAATTTGCATATGATTCAAACCATTTCATAAATGACTATTTTAATTACTTGGCTAATTACGACAGGTAAATTTTCATCCACTGTCACCTTTGATATCTGCTCCTTTTATCCTACGTGCCTTCATTAAATTTTTCGTTTAAGTTTGTAGTAATAAAATTCCTATTTCCCTTGTCCACCAAATTACAGTATTATACCGACTCATCACCAATCCGGATCTGTCGTTTGGGAGGATATAATTGAGAACTGAGATAAAAGAATGAAGTCGTAAAACACTAGCATAAGCGGATAAAACGGAGGCAGGAATTACGATTGATCGTTCAAGAAACGAGAACTTGCGCTCAATCAGGACACATTTATAATCGCTATAATATGACTGTGACCGTAATCAATTTTAGGCCTTTAATTTGTAATCATGCATTCAATTCATGACAAATAATGATTGAAAATTATGACAAATTAAGTTTTTTCAGGATCAAATTAGTAGTTTACGCGAAATGAAACAATGATTTCATACAAAGATTATTTCAGCTTGATCATAGTTAAGTTATTTTATTGTGGTCGTCGTACATTCCAGTGTGGTGGTGCATTCACATCTAAAGCAAACATATTTTCAAGATTTACACATTTTGAAGCACAAGAAACAAATATATAACAAGTAGTTCAAATGGCTTACATTATAAATTGTACTTACCTTATTTTACTAAAAAATTTCCTTAACCTATAATACGTACACATTCTTATTTTTATTTTCATAATGTAAAATGGTTGTCAATGTTGTAGATAAGTTGAAACGAGAATTATCGAGGTTACAAATTTGCTTTAAAGGTCTAAAGGCTAACAGCCATAATCAATCACTACGTTTTAACCTATTGAAAATTCATATCGACTCAAGATGACCCCTGTGAGGGCATATCTCCACACCGAAAACATTTACAGTCCGCTGGTTCCTTCAATTGGATAACATAATTCTCCTTGTCACCTGTCAACGTTTTCCCATTAGGGTCGTAACATTTAGATAACGTGACGGCTCTAGCCCTCAATGTAGTTTCACGGCAGCATTGACAGTCCTGCGGAAACAAAGAAAAATTGAACAAAGAAGAAAGTTTAAAAAACCTAATAACCTAAGTCTCTTTTTCAACGCACAACTTTCTACATCCGCCAAGAAAGCTATAAATCTTCCATGGCTCTCTAGCTGTCTCTTTACATGAAGTATCACATATTGTACAAAAAGAGTAAATGTACCTTGAAAAATCCGGTGTGGCTGATGGCGGATGGTCTAACTCTTGAAATACAGCTACCTTCACATTTGCTAACGGCAACTTCTCCCTCGCAAGTCCTTTCCAGTTGGCCTCCAGGTTGGTAAATTTCTGCGTTTACGCACATGAATGATAATCAACATGACACGCAATATGTATGCAAATTTTCTTTTATATATTATATTTACCCAACTTATTTGCATTTTTTAATCATATTCCTATTTTTACCTTTAATGATGTGAATGGAGGAGGGTAGAGTCTCACAGCCTATTATTCTCGTAATCTGCATACCCAATACAACCAAAACAAACAAAGTCCCACTTCTTGACGTCCATCCTTCTGACCTGTCACTACTGCTGCCACTATTCCTCATCCTATATTAATTAGATGTTAATGAGAAATAATTACTTGTCTTTGAGTGAGGTACGCTGAAAAACTAAAACAAAAAACGTGTCTTGAAAATTAGAAGAAAACAAGCTTGCCTTAAATTAGAATTTTTAGGCTGGATAAGATGTTAATCCAGCCAGTCCTTTTATTATAGAGACTACTTTCCCTGAAAGTTTTTCCCTGTTTTTGCGGTTTAGAAAGTAAAGTGAAAGTAGCTTTAATTCAGAAAAGTACAAAAGCTACTTTCTCCACTTTCCCGCATTGTGGTAAAACGAAGAAAAGTTTTGTTGGGTTCAGAAGTAACGTTGTGACTTCTGACCCATTCGAGTGTCGTTTCTCGACTGTCAAAAAAGGGTTGAGTGATGGTACGATTTTCTTATAAATTGTGGAATAACTTGATGTGATGTGATATTAATGACAAATTATCCTTCCGGAATGTCATTTCCAGTTTTTTCTATTCAGTGGATTAATGAACATTTACATATCAAAACATGGAAGCCATCACATTCATTATATTAGTAGATTTTTTAACGATGTTGGAGGACATGGTTTGTAGAATCATAAACATTCATTATAGCTCATTTACAAGAAGGCTTGATAATAAAGTAGAGAATTTATGCTGTAAATGTCAGGAACCAGCAGCGCAGCATGCTTAAAGTGCTTTGACAAGCGCAAGACATGACGCTTCTGTAGCTGCAAGTGGCAATCGCAAGAAAAATACATGTAATTCCAATTTATGATCTTTGTTCATTTAGTCATGAAAAGGGTTGTGTATTGTTTGGCAATAGGGATAACATGATTGCAATAGATTTTCTTGGTGAATGAACTGACATTTTCATTCGTTGAGTTGTTAATTAATGCCATTACATATTATATTATTAAGCTACAAAGTGCATTTAAAAATTCCTCGTAAAATTCAAGCTCATCTAAAAGTACTCAATAGGACCCATCACAAAATGTATCCAATGTTGAAATGAAATCTTAAATGAGTCACCCATCAAATAGTGAAAGCTTGTTTTCTGTTTGATCTGTCACCATTTTTATTGAAACTATCAGACAGGCAGATGCATATTACGTAAACGTATGACCAGAAAAGTGTTTCTGTAAACTTTACTGAGCAAAAGTGATTTCCCGTTGTGCAAAAATACAAGGTACATCCATACGTGAAAACATTACCATGTGTCATTCATCCAAGTAATGATTGAACATGAAAACGAACATCTAAAACGTGTAATGCATGTTTGTATGTGCTATTATAAAAATTGACGTATTTTTTCCTTCTTCTTTTTTTCATGTAACATCTTGTTCTTCACTTGTCTGTCTGCAAAAAGTTGCAATTATGAGTTGACTATGATGATGTGGTAATGGCGGTGGCGTGGTGATGATGGTGGTCGTTTTGTACTAAATTTCATGACATTTTCAGAAGAAGACGCTTTTAGGAAACTCATTTTCTTCTCTCCTTGACTGGATAGCCAAAGTCAAGTCAGTGTGGGGTACCTCTCTCGTGCAAACTCTCATCTTTTATTTTCTCTTTCATGTCAGGAAAGGAATTGAAACTGAGCTTGCAAAGTACTTTTTTCATGCGTTTCTACTTTGTGTAAAAAGAGCAATAATAAGGCTGCTTGCTTGTTCACATTGCATTGAATTTTAGCAAAAAAAACTAATGTGGTGGTGGTGATACCAATTCCTGCTGGTTTAGCTGTAGGCATCCTTTTTTGGGCAGTGTTGAACAGATGAATACGATACTCAACTCTCTGACTGAATTGAAGTTGAGTCTTTCTTGGAGGAAGGGAACCTTTGAACAAGTCATCATGAAGAAGAAGAAGAAAAATCATGGTCGTATCGTAATCGTAGCTCAAGCATAATAATATCCTTTTTTTTATGTAAAGCTGAAAAGTAAAACTAGAAAACTTCTTCTTTTTTCTTCTCCCTTTTCTTGCTACTCTGTATATTTCTCTCTCTATCTATTGAATAGAAATACAACAAGAACCGACATAAAGAGAAAGAAACCAATGTACCTACATAATAATACATACATATTCTTTTTAGATCTTCTGTTGTACACTATCATTATACCATCCAATATAACCCACCATAACGAAAAAAATATGTAGCAAAATGCGATAATGTCCATGTCTCTCCTCGCCTCTCTTTTTACTCCTTTCCTAAATGCCTTTGAACCTTCATATAGGCAAATAGGAAGGTAAGATAGAGGAGGTAAACTGAGTAAACTGTTTGTGAGATAAAAACTTTGAGTCAGAGACAAGAGAGCAAGTTCATATGATGATATTATGACCATATAACCAAAAAGTAAAAGAGACCACGCACAACAACATATCTACAAGACAAGTAGAGAGAAGAGGAGGACATTAGGAGAGGACCATGCATGTGTAACACAACAACAGGAGAAAAAAAATCTATCCTATAAAAAACCATATACTTCTTCTTTACAGTCAAAACAGCCAGCCAAAGAATATGGTCTTTTAGTCTTCTTGACTTCACTTTTTGTGTTTGTGTTGCAAGTTGCAAGTAAAGTCATAATGAAAAGAAGTATGAAGTCTTTCGCTGTGTAGTCTGTGTATCGTGACAATGTACGGTCAATATATACAAGTTTCTTGGCACTTTAGTACCAGTACCATAATAATACTACCATTAGTACCACACACAATCCCTCTGTGACTTTGACTTATACAACAACAAATATTTATGATTATATTACCCTTTTTCTTTTAATTTGACAAATAAATGCCTGGCCTGCGCTGCTGGTGTGGTGTGTGATAGTTCTCTCTATTATTCTCTGCTGTAAAGTTATTGACTGTCAAAATAAAATATATAAGTAAATGATATAGAGCTAGGCATTTTTTTATTCACATTTTTTATATTCCATTAGACATTTTGTATATATTATTGTTTCCCTTTTTGATACACTTATTGTTATTGTAACAGTAATAATTGTACTTATAGCCTATTTACACAGGGAAAGAGAAAAATCGCCTTGTTTACTTTTTTGTCGGGATTGACGGATATGGACTACACATTGTTATCTTCATACTGTAAAAATAGTCCTTAAATATTTATATTTCACTTGACTTTCTTATTACCAATTTTGATATTTATACAACTGGTTAGCAATAAAATGGAACTGTGCATATTTAAAAGTGTTGTTTAGTGTGTGCATTTGCAAAAATAACTGATATGCATAGTTAACTTGATACAAAGAAGGGGCATGGATGGATGTTGATAAAAATGCAGCTATAGAGCAATGAAACGATACGGCAAAGTGCAATAACATTTTAAAGAAACAGATAAAAAAAGAAATGCAGAGAAATGATTTAATACAAGTAGAATTGAGATTATTTATATACCAATCATTTAGATATAAAAATGTAATATAAAGTTTAGTGTAACGTCAGCATTTTTTAAATAGAGAATGTTTCTCTGAGTGTACGTGTTTCACTGTGTATTTATTAGAAAAAAAGAAGAAGATCAGTATTCCTTCTTTTATTTTGATGAGATGAGTTAATGGACTTCTTGTCTGTTAGGAATGAGATATCGATACTCCATTACTTATCTATCTATCCGTTCTGTCGTCTTTATGCAAACAAGATAGATAACACGCAGTTCTTTTGGTAGACTGCCATTGCATGTGCACAAAAATACATCTTCAAAATCAAAGAGATTACAATTTTATTTGTTACTCAAGTGGAAAAATATAAATGGATGGAAAAAAAGCAAGACCCTTCCTTCTTGACATGACTTGCAAACAACCTTGACTTTAACTTTTTGGTAAAATGCACACATAAATGGTGTACAACATCTCGCGCATCACATCATGGACATGACAGAAGGAATCTCTGTGGTCTGGTCGTTGTTGTCATTGCTTAATTAGTTTGGATGACCAACAACACAATAAAGAGCAAGTACCAGAGCTCGTCATCCTGTCATATTTCATTTTTATCAGTTTAGTTTTTGGACTGCAGCGCAACAAGCAAATAAAATTTTGTTTAAAGGACATACGTACATCCAACTAGAATCTCAACATAAACGGCAAGAAAAACGATCTTCTTGTGAATAAACATACAACGTTCCTTTTCTTATCTGTGTGCTATTGTTAAAGTTTGTGTAAATTTACATAATGATCGTTTTCTTCAATTATCAGTAATAGTCAGTGATCAATCAACTTATCTCCTACCGATTATTTAAAATACAGGAAATGATGGTGCCGGGTTGAAGTTAAGTTCAAGGAACAATACAAGATTTTGAAATTATCAAGATATTCAAAAGAGAGAAAAAATCGTCGTTCTGCGGTTTTTGCAGCTTAGTTTAGCAACTAAATGTAGTTATGAACTAGCTTAGCAGAGTATAAGAAAAGCAGTGTAAAGTGGCAACACAAAGCAAATCAGTACAAAGAGAAGTCTGTAGATTAGCAGGTAAAACTGTATAATCAATTTACGTAATCAGTTGATTCAAAATCTGACACCGAAATTTTGGACATTGTGAATTTAAACTGAAACCAGAAATTACCAACGATGCAACAAGCATAAATTAAATTAGAGTAGGTTAACATCATATTATAGTCAATTCACCGGCAATTCAAGTGCATTTTTTACGTTAATTAGATTATATATTTCAAGTTAATTATATACAGCCACAAGAACATTTAGTTTTTTACAAAACAGTGCAACTTAATCAATAAAATAGATACATATATTTATTCACCAAAATATACCAAAGTGTTCCGTTCTACTGGATTTTGAAGTAGCCTGTACGCATAATATAAAGGAATCACACAAAAGTAAGTATGCATGCAATGATACCTACCTACATATATAGCAAATTTTCTTTGTTGTTCTTTTGTTGTAAACTAGCAACTTTTACAAATTGCTCTGCATACATGAATTCATGCATAAAACATTAAGAACATTACATTGTAGTACATACTTTCAAGTGAGGTATGATATGTCTTTATTGAAAACCTATGCCTCTCTCTCATAAAAAAATCAATGCAATTGTCACTTTGAGCCATGCAAAAAAATGTTGTCTTGTAGTTCTATAGCATGACAGAAGGTGAATTAACCCAGCAGGCAATCTTGTTCAAAATCACGAGATTAAATTTGCATATAAAACGGTAATGAATCCCACATGGATATATGAACGTACCTATTTCCCCTGCTTGTCGTGTGCCTGTCCTGTGTGCACCTTTTATTATTAAGTGAGCGAGTTACATTGACTTTTAATGACCCCAACTAAAATAACGATGACTTGTGAAACAATAATGAAGAATGTTTGGTGAATTGATGTTATTGAAAAGCAGCCATTTATATATTTAGGTATGATGTAAAAGGAGTTTCATTTCGTGATAGATAATAATAATGACGATAGACGATGATTATCATCAACACATACATATATTGAATCTTCAATTAAAATCTTTTAAGCAGAAAATCAGCCTACAAAACGGCACGACTATCGTCATCATCGTCATATCGCACCAATACGCACGCAAACGGATAGGATTACTAATTGCGTGCGCATGGCTATCTGGCAATATTTTTTACTTGCACAACACGCTCCAAAGCTTCAAGGGTCAATTAAATTAGCATCATATGCAAACTTGTTTTTTATTATTTATGTCTAATATATTAATAAATGTGCCTTTATATGTTATGTTGCTGGTGATTGATAGTCTTGTGTTATTCTTCATCATCATCATTGTCAAGATGAGGAGCAAAAGATAATAATAGTATAAATAGTATGCCAGCTCTATTTACCTTGATAATGATAGTTTGATGGATAAAAGCGTGCAGCGTTGACGTTGACTGCATATACGACCCTTTAAAAAAAGTTCACTGCAAAAAAAAACAATAAAATGACAAAAAATTGTGCGTGGCCAGTTTATGTGCGGTTTGATGGCTGTAATCAGTACTCACATTTATCATTGTTGGGAGGAGGAAGGCATGCTAAAAGGCGAAGTTAAAGATGGTTATAAATAAGCTTATTAACGAGCATTTTACGATATCCACGCACCCACCAGAAATAATTTGGAAAACAATAATGTCATCGTCATTGATATTGATATTCGTTTTGATTGATTATTATAACAAACATGAACTCAAGACAATGTCATGTTTGGCCTTAGATAGAATCATTAATTCACCGGTTTTGAAAACGCTAATAAACTAATATTAAGAAACAAGCAGATGCTATAAAAAGGATAGGTGCATATCAACACTTCTTATCGATATTAATTTGGAGCAAGCATATTTAAATCTTTGAAATTAATATCCAATTAACTTTTTTTTCAGATTTTGTATCATCAACGCGCATCTTCTGTCTATGCACCGCATTTAAACAAGCCATCAACCTTGGTTTACGATTTCCACGATTTGCTACAAATTCACGGAGTGCATTTACAATTTACACTTTAAAAATACACTACAAAAGTCTTTTTGTTACTGCATATACATATTTTCAGCTTTAAATACTTTTTTGCAACAATCAATAAATTTTTATACTAAATATTCTTAATACTAAACTATACTGCAATAATGACAAGATGAAACGGCAGCTAGTCCTTAGTCAACAAGCAGCGTAGATAAAAAAGATGATAATCAACCGGTGTGTACGAGTAACTGCTTTCAACTGGAAAAATAAAGTTACTTTTTCTAGTGAGAAGGGAATGGATATTAGAAATAATTAAATAAATTTATTACGACTAAAGTTGATTAAAGATCTTGAAGGAAAGTATTAAGGAGTCTCCAAAGGAAGATGATGATCGTAACAATGAAAATAATGAGAACTGCACAGTAACAACAATGTAAAGTCTTTCCTTTTGAAGAAAGTACCACGCGATAGTTACCCTTTCAACACACCTTGTTTTCAAATTTTATTTGATGTGGTCTACTCAGACTTAGTTTCCACATGTCTCTATGCAAAATATAAGGAAAAGGAAGAAAACTAGACGAAAACCTTCGTAGTCATCTTCATAAGTCATGGATCACAGAGTGAAAACCTTCGAAAGAAATTGGAGATGGACAGGAGAGCGATTCGAGAATCCCGAGCTGGAAGCCCTATTCCAGCGCTACTCAGCCAAAGTTCAGAATCGATCATCGTACCTCATTTTCGCCATTGGAAATGCCATCCTTGCGCTTTACTACTTCCGTTTATCCATCGAGACGGTGGCAATGGCCTGTGCGTTTGTTACGATACTTGGTCTTTGGGTGTTTCAACAGTTGTACGGGAAGGAGTGGATTCTCACTATTGTATTCGTATTCTTCGCAACATTGTTTGTGGTGATTGGAGTCCCAGCTCCTATACCACATCGCTTAGGTAAGTTGAAAAAATAAAATAATAAAAAGAAAGTAAGAAAGAAAAAATGTAAGAATCGATCCATCTTTGTTCTTCTTGTATGATGTCATGTTTGTGCGATAGTGATGTCATTGTCATGTTACTATTCTCGCACTCTTTCCATATGTTACTGTCTTCTTCTTTTTTGTGTAAAAATAATAATAGCATTCCATTCTTCTTTCTTACAAATCTCTGTATAATCTATTGTGACATGCTATCTTATACATTCAAATAATGTGTTATTCTATTGAATTACTCAAGGAGTTGCAATGGTGGCCGCAGAAGGAGCCTGGGGAGTCGCCTATGTCATTTTCATAATCTTTGTGTCTCTCGAGATCCCCTTGTCCATAGCCATTTTTGTCACAATAGCCATGACCATGGGACACACCCTGAGTGCCATACTGTTCGCAGACGCGTTCCGCTACATGCAAGTCTCTGAAATTCTTGCGAATAATCTGACATGGTTGGCCATAGCCATAAGCGGCTACTGGATCCATAGGAGATCGGAGGGTGCCACGAGAAAAGCCTTTCTTGACACTCGTCAATCCATCCAAGCTAGATTAGCTGCTCATGATGAAAACGACAAGCTTGGTAAGCATGTGTAAAAAAACTCAAACTTTAAGTTGAAAGCATTCTTGTAACTTGATTTTATATCCCATTCCGTTCCCCGTGTATTATTTGCACAATACACAAGTTTACTTTGGGGAATACTAACAATAAGTTACGAAGGATGAAGTTAAAAGAAAAAAGTTTTCTGCTGCTAGTTATGTTGGTTGTGTTTGCATTGTGATGTTACATGGGGAAAACTATTTTGAAAGTGTGCATATTGTATACTATCTTTGTAAAAAATCAGCGGAAAAAACCAATGTTACACACTTTGTTTCTCATTCCTTTGTGATGTGATGTGTCTGTCTAGCGTAAATAAATTTGGCATATATATCCGTTCTATTTTATTTGAAGCGTTTCACATAACGTGCCGTAAATCTTTCACTTATAGCCCTTTAGCGTTTGAGCATCATTATTTTAATGGAACGAAAGAGAGTTCCTTCTATAATTGGAAATGGAAACATCCGGTCAATATTGCAAGTCTTACGGAAGGAAATGAATGTATTTTTTTTTGCTTTTACAAAAACAGAACACAACCAACAAAAAAAACCGAACAACCCTTTTGCTCATTCTCGTGTGCATAATAAGTAAACACAAAAGATACAAGAGTGCATTTTCCCCCCAAGAGGACACATTCTTTCTTTACTTAACTTAGAATTTAGCCATAAAAAAGAGTACCTAAATAATTTCCTGGTTTATATTTTTTGTGTTTCTTTTTCTTATGCTCCTCTCATCCTCATCATCTTCTTGTCTTGCGGTTCACGCCTGATGGAAAATATTGTAGAAAGACTGCTCCTCTCCGTACTTCCGAATCACGTTGCTCACGAGATGAAGACAGAGTTGGTCTCCCCTGTTGCTCGCCAGTTTCACAAAATCTACATCCAAAAGCATGAAAACGTATCCATCTTGTTTGCAGACATCGTGGGTTTTACAGCTCTCTCCTCTCATGTTTCACCCCACGAATTAGTTCGTCTCCTTAACGAGCTGTTTGGAAGGTTTGTACCAAATACCAATATAGTCCTCCACACTTTGCACATACTTATTTTACTGCTTTCAATGCATTTTCTGTCTCATATCTATCTGCTGAAGTCTTTTTCTCGCTTCGTCATTTTTTTATTATTACACTTTTTTGCCTGCATTTCTCCTGCTGAATGTATAACTGTATAAAAAAGTACTAAATTGCTTAACCGATGATGCTTCTTTTTGTATAACATGTAAAGACACTTAACTCATGTGATGTGCAGTTATTCCCGTAAAAATTCCTGACGATTTTTAGTCAGTTGTGTTTGTTGGTGGTGGATGAAGGAGGATTTTTCTTGCTATAAAAAGCCATATCTCCATTTATTAGTTTATTAACATACAAACAACTCTCAAAGAATCAGTAAATTGGATGGTATTAAAAAAAGTAAAGATTGTAAATGGTGGCGATAACACTGTTCCCAATTTAAATGCAAACCTGCATGCAACCATTATAAATAATACAACCATGCATGCATGCATGATGCATGTTTTTTATTCTAATGTGGTATACATCGTTTATAAGCAAATAACTTGTGTCTACGAACGTGTGACTTATTTCTTGCTGGTCTAAAGAGAAAAAAAGTATTTCTGTTTGTTTGAGCAAAAGTCGTTTCATGGATGAATGTTGTAAATGTAATGCAATATATCTTTTAGGTAAATACTAGGATGATGGGATGTTTTAAAGTGACTTTCAAAGATGTAGAGCAGCAGCAAATATTAGACATAGTACCGAGAGAGAAAAAACTCGATTGAACTGATGCCGGCAGTATGTAAATGTCTGTGTGTTTCTTTGCCTATCAAACCTAAAACTTTGCGGAATGTGTAGAAAAAGTGTATTGAGCTTAAGAAGATGTAAAAATTACTTTTGTCGACTTCAGCAACACCCGCGAAACAAACATAACATGTATTCTGAAAGAAAACTTTCTTTTTGCTTACATTTGAACATACATCATTCATTTTCTACATAAGTCAAGTCACTTCTCAAACAAACTTAAACAACTCAGCAAAAGGAGGAAACTCGCAGGGTTTAAAAGAGAGCGACAGGCTGAGAGCAATAAAATAAGAAGAAGTAAAGTAGAAAAGCGGTTTGTCTTTTAAGAGATGAATGCGAGAGAGAAAAAGAAGAAGAATGAGTCACTGAAAAGAAGGCAGCCGTCAGTCAAGCCAAATCAACAAGAAGCGGAAAAAGGGAAAGGAAAATGAGATTGAAAAAGGCTCAGACAGACAAAACTTTTTTTTACGCATCTTCTGAAAATGTTGACAGTATACCTACCTAATAAAGTGTGTTTCTTAACGTATGCAATTCATGAGAGTGTGCTTTTATGCTATTTGGCTGTTTAAGTATTATTCAAGTAGAGAGAAAGAGGTTTTCATTTAAAGCCTCAATTCAATTAAGATTATGGCAAGTACTTCACTTAATGCTTGTGATGATAGTTGGCGGAAAAAAAGAAAGTTATTACGTAAGCACAAATCCTCAGTAGAAAGAAACACCATTACACTGACAAAAAAACAAGAAATTGCTTTTTACTAACCAGAAGCACCACATTAGTTTTTCGATGAAGAGGATGATGAAAGCTTTAATGGTAATGGTGGTACTTGGGATGATTGTGTGTACGTAATCCAGATTAAACGTGGGTGGTGAGTGGTAAAGATGAAACTCATGTCATTGTGTGTAATGCTATTTGGTTATAGTAGCAGTAGCACTATAATAGTTCTGCTGAGTCAAAAAAGACAGTAGACTTCTACGATGACAATGTTGAGAATGATACTAGTAGTTTGGAACGATATTATAGGGAAGGATAACAAATGGATAGTAAATTTTTTATCATTTGTATCATAATATTTAGGGGGAACGTGAACAGACTATGAAAATTATACTTCCATTTAACTAAATTGAATACTAATGTGTAGTAACAATCATTCAATTCAGTTTGAAATATTAATACCACCTTCTACTCCGCCAGCACCGCCAGCACATCTAGAGAACATTGAAATATTAATTTCCCTATGTAGTCTATTTAGTGTCGTCAAATCCTTTTACATTTAATTCTGTTAATAAGATGTATACATTGCGGAAATGTATTTGAACATGTGAAGTATTTAATTTAAAGATATGTTTTTTACATTAAAAGGTCAACTATTCGTGAGCTTTGATCCCTATCCATTAAATGAATATTTTTATTCACATTTTCTCTTGTCGTTCAATGATTATAATGTGTTTAATGATTTCAGTTGAGGAACGGGTAATGCATCAAACATTTTGTATCAAAAGTGTCCATGCAGTTAGTCTACGTACAGAATAATCTTAGTACACTCCTTTATAATATT
>JAQFXM010002880.1:0-22597 GCA_034693345.1 Entomobrya multifasciata
GATTGTGACGAAACGTCTCAAAATACCCCCATGGTGTCTTGTAAAAGTTTGATCCTCTAGTCACCCACTACCCATATGTGCATGTTTGATTAAGTTTTAAAAATGTCACTGTTCCTCATAAGTTAAATTAGAAAAAACCGTCTCTCAAATGGATAGGTGAAAAACTGCTTCATTTCGTTTATCCATTTTTTCCCTTCCTGCTTCTCACCACCAGTCTCACAGACAGAATTACTATTTTTTCCTTTTATTTCATCATAAAGTTTCATTTTCTCTTAAAGCACATGTCAGCGCAAAAAAACCTACACACAACAACAGAAAGAGATTATATGAGAAACTTGTATTAAATTCTAGTTTTCAAATCCGGATTTTAACTTTGATGGAATATGATCATGATGACATCAAAAATGATGATGAGAAAGTTTTTTATATTTTTATTTCTTTGGAGTTTGAAACGATGTAGTAAAAAGCTTTTTACTTGTTTGATCGAAAGCGTTTATATGATTGCGTACTTTTGTACAACTGTATTATATGCATACCTTGTACACATTTGTGAAATTATGTATTTATATGTTGTGTACTCTCCAAAGACGAAGAGAAATGAAGAGAGATGGATGAATAGAAAAAGTTTTTTTATGTAATGTTTTCCCATATTTTCATCAATTCAATCCCAAAATTTTCCGAGTAAATGCTTCTTTTTTCACAGCAGAAATACTTAATACTAAGCTTTTCAACTAGAGCTGCATTCTGTAATAAAGTTTCCACACGCCTTAAATTTGATCACATTTTCTTTCAAAAGAGAAATGACAAAGTTAACACGATCTGCTTTTGAAAACTGTATAAGTACAAGAACAGCAGTTGCACTCTTATTCGTTGAGCTAAACGAATAGTTACTGTTTGGACGGAAGTAAGTTGTGATGTTTTCAAAATAAATGGAAAAACTTTGCTTTTTAAGGAAATATCCACTGAAACTCAAGCTGTTGTTGCTAGTTGCTCAGTCAGTACTCCTGGTGGTGCTTCAACCTAAAAAACGAAGGAATAAAGTGTTTTGGTATTCACTATTGTTGAGTGAGTGAGGGCAAGATGCATATTATGCACATTACATCCTAGTTTTCCACTACACCTATTTTTCTCGCTGGTTCCATTTTCAATGTTCCACTGAGTCTTTGTTAAGACTTTGTACCAACTGTAATCTTGACAGGCACAAAGGAAGGGGGTCTCTTCTTAATCCTTGTTTATAATAATAATAGAAGTATACCCATATATTCTTTTATGTATCCGGCAGATTCCAATTTTACCTGACCCCTGTGAATTTCAAATGGACTAACTTTGTTAGTTTTGATGTGGTGGTGGTGAATAGGTATACGTTCATACAATAGGTGTTTGTTATGCAACATTATGATCTCTGTGTGTGCTGTGTGCAACCCCTTGTAACCTCGTTGTCTCCTGAATACTGTTGGAAGTCGGAAGCCTGGAAGGAAATGCAATTTCACACGGATTGTTAACCGAATCTCCTTTCAGAATTCTGTTCTGCGGAATTATATAATCCTTCCCTTTTTTGTTTAGAAGCCGAGCCGACATTCAAAAGAAACACATTTTCATTTTTTCTTCCTGGTCTTATCATAACAATAGTGGTCCACGGCGTAGTTCATTTTGATTACCATCAACACATCAAAGCATTGGGCATGAAATAGTGCAAGATGTGCATATGTGTCTTTTACGAATTCAGCTCGTGTTGCACTGCACGCTGCGCTTGCTGTCGTTGAATTATTGTGTCTGACTGAAATACATGTTTTCATGGATGGTTTGAACAAAATAATAGAAAACAACCGGAAAAAGGGTTCATCTTATATGTATAGTTGTACGTCAGAAAATTACGAAACAGGCGCAATATGTCCTTGCCAGGGCTGCACTTTTCATTCGCATCATCAACATAGTTGCACTGAAGCATGTATTATTGAGTGACGACAAGGCATAAAAGGCACACACTGTATGAAAACTCATGTAGCAATGTCTCTCTGATCAGAATCATGCCTTACTTCCTTACAAGAAAAGGAAATGAAAAGAGATGCGATGTAGCAAGTTAGAAGAGGGAAACAAATGCAATTTGGACTAATCAGCGAAACGAAGTTGCTGGCTTCTCTAGAGTACTGGATGAACTTAACTTTCATGACATGACACAACACGACACGACGAATGCTCAGAGAGAAAGGGATAAGCAAGGCAGAAGTAAATTCCATTACCAGTTTTACTTCATGTCATCATGTCATGTATAGATGCTACCATGACCAACACACTAAATTGTTGAGCAAGTCGTGAAGTAATGCTCGTGTTGTTATGTTTAAAAAACAATATAAAAAATTGTAAAGGGATACGATACACGATAAGATGTTCTTCTAGTCAATGAAATGTGCACAAACACATGTAATTTAACTTGTAATGATTATTCAGCCGTTTAAACATTTATGTTTCTTATTTCTCTTGTAGATCATTTGGGAAAGGAGAAGGCGTGCGTACGTAACGGGAAAAGGTGGTGGTGGGTGCGTGCGATAGAAGAATGCATCCGTTGTCTTCTTAGCTGCAAGTGCCGAGAAGAGTGCTCATAAATCAAAGCAGCCTTCTAGAGTACAAGTTCAAGGGATACTTACACTTCTTGCAGAGCCCCGCACACTAAAGAATCTCAAGCTGACTGAAGAAGACTAACGGGAGGATCGGAAAATAGGGAAGGAAGGAGAAACTTGACTTGACTTTCTTCGTCGTCTTCTATAAGTCACTGGTAAGAATGCAATTTATATTCTCTGGAGTTTTCCAAAATGGATTTTGAGAAAAAGTTTTTGTGAAAGTTTCTACTGCATCACCAAAAAGTAAAATGGGTTTTTGCATATAACACAGAGAACGAGTATACACACGAACATAACTAAATAAATTGGCTGGCTAACAATATTACACTAATTCTAATAGTACAAAGTACAATAAAATGTACAAAATTCTCGAGACAAGAAAACAAGGAGGATAGATACCAAAAGCGTTTTGTTGTCCCAAAGTCTTATCTTTCTTTACCGTTATTGTTGTGTGTTTAATTAGATACGACAGGGAACATTAAAATGAAAGACAGCTTCGAATGTTAGTAGATCCAATTAAAAAGTGAAGTAGACTATCTCGTAAAATTTGTAATAACGATCTGATGAATTTCTTGTAAGCACGTTACGCTAAAAAGGAGATCTTATCAAGTGTGAAATCATCTCTCGATGTAAAAAGCAAAGTAGTTTGGGAACTAATAAAATAAGAGGACACATGGCATGGCTAATAGGATCTTCTCAAGAGAAAAGAAATGGGAGTGTAGATTTTCCTGGTTGGGTTTACTGAATTGAAAATTGGAATCGTTTCAAAAAGAACGTATGCAAAGTAATAATGGATTTTCAATCGAGATGTGTGCAGGTGTATTCAGCAGTGCTGTAATTTAGTTTGGCAGGGGCGAATGTTTTTCTCATTTAAAAACTGATTGCTAGTCGAAAAGTGATTAATAGAATCTTGAAAATGCTAATTGATACGACAGGAGTGGTTTTATTAGAATCTTTTAAATATGCTGTGGTATTGGGTTTGGTGAACCGAGAAAAAAAACAATTAAGGTGCAGTAAAGCATGCAAATGTGGTGTATATTTTTACATGAAAATGACTTTGAAGTAGAAAAATGGGTGTACGGAAATATTACATGTTTTTCTTTCTAAATGTTTCCTAAAATGGATGCATTTTGGGGAAAATTTGTAGCTGGTGCAATAACAAAAATACTGCATTTTCTTAACATTAAGCGAAGTAATAATAACAAACCAATATATTTCCCTATTATTGCTTGCGTTCATTCATTAACTGAACTGCAATAAAAATATCCTTTATTAACGTGATTTTCCCATTTCTTCAAATTCCAACTCTGATTGAGTACATATAATGAAACCAAATATGTTGCGTTTCCTTTCTTTTTTGGGGTAAAACAGTGGATGACGCATTCACAAATTATTTTTATTTTTACATTTGATCTTATTCAAGATTACAAAATATTATTTACTTTCTATTTCTTATCAAGGGTGCAACTGGTGACTAGAAATAATGTGAGTACATTTTCATTGTATTTTTATGAAGTGCAAGCAGGATCAACAGATTATCAAATCAAATCATCAAAAAAAAATTGTTCCCAAGTCTTTAGCTACTCTGATTGTTCTGTTGATAGCTTGGTGCGTACGTACGCAATAAAATCAACTTGTACAGTTTGTAAATCGTATGTCTCCTGTACCCCTAAAAATTGGAAGCCATTAGCTCTGCTCTAGCTATGAACATACATGGGGGTGATGGATACTCATGATAGACTGATTTGATGGTGATATGAGTGCATTATGTTCTTTTGTTGTATTGCAGTGTATGCAGCATTGTACATCTAATAATAAGTAATTGAACAAAAATCAAGTGAACTGTGACTAGCCAGAGTCAGCAAATCAAATAATGAAAGTTGAAAATTACTGTTTACTACATAGTAGTGAGTTTACTCACAATCTCAATCACAAATTTTCCTTATCTAATTTTAAGATAAAAATAGATGTTGTTTTATTGCAAAGACAATTCCTTCCGTTAAATTATTTTAAAAGAACATGCATTGAAGCTGACAAGCAAATAAATACAATTTGGCAATAATCATTTATCCTCTTGCTATGTTCACCGTTCACCCCAATTTTCTACCAAAAGAAATTTGAGCCTAGGTGTTTCCATCAGAGAGAGGATAGAGGATATGTGTGTGCTGTGCCTGCGCCGCCATGAAGTTGCCACAAGGGAGATAACTTCATACCTTACATTTCCAGATATTTGACAAAAAAATAAACCAACTAAGACACGCCACCCAAAAAACAAACTCTCACTCTCTCACACACACACACTCACATTTTTCTTATTCAGATAATTGCACCAGCAAAAGTCTACAATAATAGAAGCATGCGATATGTGATATGAATTTTTTTCTATTATTATCACTGCGGCTTAAATAATGCAACGATTCCATATGAATATAACTCGGTCTCTTTCTTATTTGGTGGTATTTACCCTTACATGTGATGTCATTGTTAGTGGTGTTTTTTGTAAGTAGGACTTCATTTCATGCAAACATTATTCTTATTACTCTCTTTATACTTGAGATACATTTTTCAGTTTCCTTATTAGAAGTTTTTATTTTTTGTTTGCATCGTCGCTTTTGTATTTGTTTGCGTGTACATTTTTATTGTTAGTTGTTGTTTTTTTTCTTCTTTTATGTGGTCTCACCAATCCCATTCAAAATGTATTGTCACTTTTTGTGAAAACCAAATCTAAATTGGTTGTCTTCTTTATCCAACCCCAAGGATAACTATGCGATAGCAATGCCAATGTGCCTTGTTATATGCAAGTCATTCTAAATTATTATTATACCGCGTTTCGATTTCTTCGATACATGTTTATTGCTGTCGAGTGTATTATAATAATAGGGAAGAAAAAATGGAATACTTCTTTGGTAGCTTAAAAGAGAGGAGATGTGCCACTATGTCATGTATATTCTCACTCTCTATTTCTTTAGTCATGGTACGGTAAACACAAGATAACATTTGCCGATGTAATATGCCACTGTAGTATAAAAAGCTATATGCTCTCTGGCAAAGAAGATGCCTCAGTGCTTTTCTACCTTGTGTTTATTTTAGTGTATCGTTATTGAGATGGAGTGGGAGACAACATCTCCTTTTTATGGTAATGTAATCTTGATATTGATATTGATGTGATATGATGGGAAATACCGTGTCAATTTTGATATGAATCATAATTCTTGCGTTATGTATTTCATCTGTGTGTACGTAAATTGAGATTGAAGTGACTAGAATCCAGAATCAGGGGGAAAGGGAGAAGAAGGGAGGAAATGAAAGAGAGAGAGAGCGTCATAGCGTGGTGAATGAATGAGTGAAAAGCTATTTGGAGAAAACAAGATTATATAATGTTATATGTAAGGTTGGGTGTTTGGGTATAAGTATTTAGAAAGATGCAGTGAAGTCACCACCATACTCACTCAATTCATTGATACACGTCTTGGTGTTATGGTGTAACGGAGAATTGGTGGGGAAAGTTAAAAGTGAGAGGGACTCTACTTTTAGAAGAAGGGGAGGTTGGTAATCTAAACATTGTAACTGTAATAATAACCTACTATAAAAGCAATTTCTACTCCTTGAAAAAAGAGGAACGTGTGTGCATAAGATCCTTCATCAGTATACTATAACGCTTGTACAAAAGGAGATGGGTTTCCTACCAATAATAAAAATAATGTAATCATAATAATAAAAGTAAGAAAAGTCAACTAAATGACGTAAGTGAATGAATGAGTTAGTGTCTCCATATTTTTTGGATGAGGAACTCACAATGAACTCCGAGAAAATGGGCAATTTTAGACTTTTGATTATGTGCGAGAGAGGCCATTCCAGATGAACTCTTGGACATTTCATTGACGCTCATTTATGGATAATATTCTTTCAAGTTCCAAGGTGGAACTGCTGAATAAGGCCCTTCTGATAATAATAATATCATCCTTTTAATACGCATGAAGTGGCCCTGAAGCAGTGCATTTAGGGTCGTTAACGACAAAGAAAATGGAAAGAAAAACAAAGTTTACCAAAGGTGTATCCAAAGATAGATGAGAGAATCGAAGAGAGTACGGAAAAAGTTTTCTCGTTGTTTTAAGAACGAGAAAAAGGGGAGAAGATGAAGTAAAAAAGTATATATGAGTTTGTGATTTCCTTACTTTTTTTCTCATTTTCTCAACAGACTAATTTCATTAAAATGAGAAAAGGTGAGTTGTGAGAGTATTGTCAAGTATAATGGCAGCATTGCTTTGTACTAAAATACATAAAAAGAAAGAATCCAGGTAATAGAATCAGAGAAATTAAATGAAACTTAGCGCTTCCAGCAAAAAGTTAGGGTTGGATGTTGGATTTCCATATCTTTTGCTTCGCAATTTTCCCAGTGCGTATACAGTAATGTACATCGAACAAAATTAAGCGGAGCTAATTAACCTTGGTTTTCGAGAATGAGGCGAGGGCGAGGTGAATAGATCCAATGATATAGAATACAAACTTTCCAAAAATAGAAACCTGCGTGTACTGGTAAAAGTGTGGAAGAAAGAATGCTGATGCTGATGTAATCAAGCAGAATAAATAGAGCTTTTAATTTGAACGCAAACGATGACGACAACTTTGGTTGTTGTTGCTTCCAGGTACGGACTAGTAGAAATTAATCATGTACATGATAGTGAAAGCAGCAGGATATTAAAATTCATGTTATGGTTGCATTCCTTTTTTTGTGGAACGGGACTGTAAAGGAATGGGAAAATCAAGAAAAGCGGAAAATGGAATTGGAAAAATAGAGAAAATTGTATGTGCGTATGCATTTTTTTTTTTGTTGCTGAGCTGAACACACGGGGAGAGCTGAAATAGACACACGTTTTTTAGAAGAGTTAGCAACATAACTTGGTTGGGTATCGAAAACATTTACTCTTGGGGTTTACCGTTAAACCGTAATATTTTGGGTTGTGTTTCACCCACTAGAAAAGTTGAGTTGTTCTCAAAAAAATGCTACTTGATTTTTCCCATGTAATATGTTAAATTATGAATATACATGACATCATGCATACTTTTGCATTTCCCGTGACAGAACAATTTTGAACGATGAAGATCTCTACATTGCAGTTCTCCCGTGTTTTTGCACCATTGTGTGTATATTTGTGTTTGTGAGAGAGAGTGAATGAAGATGAAGAGGGATGTGGATGGTCACATGGCATGCCTAAAAGTACTCACGCTTTCAAGCCAAAGGAATAAGTTCAATGCAGAGCAAAAAGGTAGATGAAATCGAACGCATTCCCCAAAAAAATATGAAGGAGAAAGATTGTATAAAAAGGCAATAAAAGAAGGTCGACGGTGCGACGATGATTTATAAGTAGGTGACAAATAAGCACGATAACGAAATCGATCTTAGTCACTTCATACATACATGAAAAATAACTTTTCTTGGAGAAGTGGAGTTTGGGGAATAGAAATACCATTTTTTCAACATGCACTGCAAAGCACACATACTTATAAATATGTTCTTATCATTAGTCTTGCATTGCACTACAAAAAATTCCCATCTAGCTATGAGCAGGGACCACTCATGTATATTCATTTGATTATTGCAGAAGAATCGACTGAAAGAAAAGGGTGAGTAGGAACGTGTATAGGTTGAACACATACTTTATTGATACAAAAAATGCATCACAAAAGAAAAAAGTTTCCGTTCTGAATAAGCAGTGTGAAAGGTACATAATTATGACCTTATTCTGAAATCCATTCTCCATGAAAGTCAGCATCATTCTGGCACTCATATGACAAGTTGCGGGCATTTAAAGGTATTTTATTAGTGTTTTGTCCTTTACAATAAGCCATAGGAAAAGATTCAAGGAGAATCGGTTTAGTTCCTGGGGTCTTTTACTGGAAGCAAAAAAAACATTTTAATAATACAGTCTAGTTACTAGTTACTGGATGGAGTACATTATATACATTGTAAAATAGAAGTTTATAAAAATAATTGTAAGTTCAAAAGTATATGGCATGCCAAAAAGTCCAAATGAAATATGAGGTATTGCACACTTTTGTACAAGGCATAAATGGAAGTTAGAGTTTCGTATTACTCTGACGTGTATAAACCCTTTTGGTTTTGTATTATGCTTGATTCATTGCTCCCACCCAATTTACCGAAAACGTAAGGTTGTTGTCGACTATGGGGCCAAGAAAAGTTGATAAACTTCAAGGCGAAAGGAGAGTGTACGTTGTGTTAAAACGAGCTTTTTGATAAAAAAAAGTTTGTTGGTTAGCTTTCACACTTTTACCTACTCAATTCCAATATTACTACGTGCAAAGAGCAACAAGGTAAAGTGAAATCTGCAAACTAATAGACTCGCCGACTGCCTTCACTGGTTAAGAATTTTTATTATTGCTGACTAGAAGTAGTCAAGTGCTTGGTCTTGGTCAAAAGATTTACGGGCATGCTGATAGGCAACTTTTCATTTCCAGGAAGTGTAGCACTGTGCCCTACTGATAACGGATATTTTTTGCCTCTTTCTTTTCGTAAACTTCCTTTCGGAGAACGAAAAACACACTGCAGTCAGTGTCATTTATACTTACATTTTGTGTGCGTGGGCAACTTATTGAGTTGGTGGTGAATGTGTATGTGAGTGTGAGTTCGTGGCAGGAACTTCATACGTGAGATAATACGAAATGCATGGTTTGTTTTTCTGGGAGACAGCAGAGGAGGAAATCTTGTAACACAGTAAGTTGTTTTTTAACTTGGATGCTTGTTGAGAAATGTCGATTATCAACCAATATATCTTTTATGAAGTGAAAAGAAGATTTCATAACTTTTTTACGCAGTTAGAGTTTTCTTTTCGTTTGTAAAGATTGCGTTGCGTGATGTTTTTGTCTGATGTTTGAAAGATGTGAGAATTTATATGAGAAGTATAAAGTACATAACACAAAATACAATGTAAAATGTTGCGTCAATGAAGAAACACTGCTGAAAAATATATAAAAGTCAATCATGTCATGATTACGATACGAATTCAAGTAGAAAAGTAAACTAACAACACAAAGTTGGGTGAAGTAACACTTTTCGATTTCTTTCTTTGTTTGGTAAGCTAACATAGTTGTTAAAAATTAAAAAGGAAAGGGACTGTTACAATATAAAGAGAAAAAGTTAGCTACTTAATCACATAATTTGAGTTTCATTTTTGAAGGGTTGTTGATACTTTTGAGTGTCATCGTCAACAACCATGGCCTATGATTAAGATTCAGAGAGCATACTACAACCACCGTGTGAATTAAAAAAAAATCTTGCTGACTGACCTCAGTTGTTTAATGTCACATCACACCTCATTATGATGACTGGTTATCTAACCAACTGGTGGTGGATATGAAACAGTTCTTCATTTAAAAAATAATTTTATACAAAAGGGACTGGGCGAAGTGAATAGAAAACATAACATTTCGAAAGTGTCGATTAACTTAACGATCATGATCAGATTCGTCGTTTGTAGCGTTCATGATAACACTTATTTTTGTTGAAAAGCGTTGATTGTTTGAATGCATCTGTTCTTTTCAGTTTGAAAATCAAAAGACGACTGTTGAAATTCTTTCATCGTCATTTTTGAGGCATTGGTGCATATAAAAAAGATCACTTGAGAAAAAAATAGTGTTTTAGGGTGAATGAATGAAACCTTACCATTTACAAAAATAAAATAGGTACAGTAAATGTTTTGTGTGTCTTTGCTCTTTTTGTTTGCATTGTAGTAGTTGAGATGGGATGAGATTGAGAGTTTTCCTAGAATAAACAGAGATCTTTCATAAAAGGACCCCTCTTTTTCTTGCAATATGATTTGGTGCATTTCGTTTACTTGCCGTTATAATCGGCAGCAAAGCAAAGTTGTGTGTAGCTTTCCGTGTGTTAAATAAATTGGAGTTTTGGGAGCAATTCTCAATGTTTGCTTTGTTCTTTGTTGCATGATCGCAATTATCAAAGAGATTCAGAATTCAGAAAAGTTGTAATAGATGCATCGACGTTGCCGTTGCATGAAAGACAAACATGGTCTGTAGTCTGTGTCCACTTCACTTCATTGGTGGAAGCAGCAATGAATATTTGAATTTTCAACACAAGCTTTGAGAACGACCTTGCCCATAACCACATTTAAAAAAGAAAGGATAAAAGATCTTTGACCCAACTTTGCAATATGTATTGTCATTTAAAATTTGACTTGAAATTTGAATTTGTTGACTACTATAATTAAATGAACAATAGGTAGGTATTATCTACGGTTGCAGCCTTGCAGCGTCTTCTTTTTAAGATCTCAGAGATAGCTTCATAACTTTTCGTGAAAATTACGTGTTGCTCATTTAGCGAAACGATTCATAACATAGTAACTTACTTTCTGTTTGAATTTTCCATTTTTTACAACTGTCACACATGTGCCATAATAATATTATAATGAAATAAGTACTTGAACTTATTTGAAACAGAGATGTTTTTAAAACTGTTACCTTTTTTGTGACTTAATTTCTAACCACGTTCATTATAATTTTTTGGCATGAATATGAAAAAGGATGGCGATGGTGGATTTAAGAATTTATCATACAATGTCACTCGTTGAAATATAATGTGCATCTCACTCTCAAAATCGCGGAAGCGTGTAGAAATGAAACTCTTAATGAAGTTAGAGTATTTTATTAACGCGAAATGAAAAATGAAGATGTATTGTCATTTTATTACAGTGTAAATTGTATTTATATCAGGCGACGACTACGACAATGACAAAAAGCTTCTCACTTTTCAGCCAGTTTTTATAATGGATTGGATTAATATTGTGTGAGTTAAAAATTGACGGAAGTTGGTGTGCATCACAAACAAACGTTTTACGAGTTTACTTACGTAGTGCAGTGGACGAGACGGCAACGGCAATATTTGTTCATTTCACACTTACAGAAATCAGGCATATTAGTAAAGTAATGATGAGAAATATACAAAGCGGAGCAAGTAAAGCTTGAAATATTACGAATGATTTAATAGTAATCTTTGTCAAAATCAGTTGACGTTGTCACGTTAAAGTCACGTCTTCATGTAAACGATTTCGCAGATTTTAGGAGTGTGCATTATGCATTTTTGTCATATTGCCATCTACGCAAGTCAGCAGACACAAAACCCGTGATTGTTAATTTTTACAATTGCCCTCATTCATGCATATTGTCGTCTTCAGAAATTGAAACGCTGGATTTAGTGAATTTGAGTTCATACCGATATACATAATAGGAACGTACATATATACATTTTAGAAACATTTTTAAAAGCTGGACCTACTTACAAAATCCTTAATTTATTTCTGAGACTGACTAGACTGACTAAGATAATTAGTAATTACTTAAGATTTCGCAATTAACGCTTAAAAGACAAACTAATTAGCAGTTTAACTCATTTGTGAAAATTATCAAAGAAACGGTAGCGCTTCAACACGTACGCTTGTTCTTTCGTACGCTGCTTCGAGTGCGAGTGACATGACATGTTGCATTTTGCATTGCATTGCGTATTGCAAAATAATGCATGAACGTTTGTTTGTTTACTTTTGACTTTTTGAGTGGAAAGGACGTCACTACTTTGTGAACTGTGGACTAGCGACAGATGTTCCTTTGTCTAACTGCGCGCTGTGCCTTTGTTTTGTTTACTGAAGGGTTTTCAGTGAAATGTGGTCAGGCAGAAATGGTTACTTTGAGGTTTTAAAAGTTGTTCATTTTAGTTTTCATTGAACAAAATAAGTAATACGAGACGGAAAAATAGCTTTTTTGTCTCAAAAAACAGGAGTCAAAAGTCTGTGCTAGTCCTATAAGTCCTGCTGTGTGTGATCGTGTCGTTTTAATTAGTAAAGTGGATCAACCGTCAAGTCAAATTCAGCATAATAGCAAGGTAAACAAAGTACGTTATTCTCGTGTTACATTTTGTGTAGCTTTGTGTGTACCTTTCAGCTTTTATTGTTGACTTGGTCTTTGTGTGTGGCAAGGGAAGGCAGTCACAACAACTTTCATTGAATCATTGAACTCGCAATCAGTCATGATGATGTTTATTGTTGCGGTCACACATTTCACATTTTTGTTGATCTATATTACTCACACAATCAGGAAACGCATTGAGAAAAAGTGCAACAATACAAAACTGGAGCCTTGTATGCGGTATTGTTATGTAACAAACATGAAAAGAATTTCAAACGAACCGAACCTGATTGATGTCATAAGATACGGTCAAGTGAGCAGGCTAAATGACCAGTGGGCATTTTCAGGAAGATTTTCACTTAAATGCGTATGAACCATGACCAAAAAACGTATGCTTTATTCGCAGACTTTCATTCATGATGATGATCATCATGATGGCATGGCATATGGAACTGCAGTTTGGCTTGACGATAAAAGGAAACAGTACAACTGAGAAAAAGACTCATTAAATTGATGATAAAAGGGTGTATTGCCCGAGAAGAATAAATGTAGTGCAATAAATAATAGGAGCGAGAGGACAGAGCGTATGCCACACATGTTGCCTATTTTTTCTAAATTCATTTTATCGACTCTTTAATTCTTGTATATTATATGTAGTATGTAGCTTAATAGTTAAGGGTATATGTAGTTAGTTGGAGCAAGAGAAATTTACTCTTTCATTCAGTTGGAGAGAGTAATTTGGGTGAATATACTTCTCTGTCTGAATTGGGAGCTTGCCATGTATATCCTTTTATTTTCTTAATGAATATAACTGCTAACTGCAGGGCACAGATACGATACAAAATACAACAACAAAGGAATTAGCATCAACATTGATGTATTGACTTGCGTTTTCATTTTATTGTTGTGCTAAACAAGATATACCATCTCATTTCTCTCTTGAATACATACGTCCAAAAAAGTTACGTAAAAGTATTTATGTGGATTTTTTTTCAAAGGATCCTTTTATGTTTAACTGTTTTGTAGTTTATTTTGACTACGGTCAAAACAAAATGAAAGAGAGTTTTCTCTATTTTCCCTTGTAACCATTTTACTTTCAAGTAATTCTTATTAATATTCCTCAGCCCCAATTCTAAATGCTCTTTGTAAATAAATAAATAAAAAGGTCGATACTTGATACACAGGCCAGGCCAGATATTTTTTTTTGTATTTTAGCTAGCAATCCAATTCACAATGGACTTTTTCGATTAGTTGTTAAATATAAGTCCATTGGGGGGATGCGAGAAGATGAGTATAAAATACGCGTGGGAGGTTTATATGGTGAAATATATATTGATGTATGGCAAGGCAAGTGTAACAGAGATCTGAGAGAAAACAGAGTAGTCAATGAGGGATGCTGTTGGTGTTCTCAGTAGTTAGTCTCATTAGTTTTGGTTAGCTAAGCCAAGCTACTTCCACATGATCACCGAAAAAAAGGTTGATCGGAAAATGAAGTTAAATGTGCAGCACTTACACCCATTAGTTTCCTCATTGGGGGTTTTCTCTGTTCTTTTTTTTACAACATAGCGTCATATTGATCCTTGTACTGGGGTATGTCGTAATACTTGTTTTTCTGCAGTGAAACAAGAAAAATTCCAGCAGTGTTTTTTTTTAACTTTCCAATTCGTTGAGTGGCAGAGATATGTACATATACAGTAATGATTTTGAGATGTTACACGATTAGATTGAAAAGAAATGATCAGCTGCCGTAATTTTGTTCGTTTGATTCTAGTACACATATTCATTCGTCTTCGTTCAATACTGTCGTGTCGTTTGGATTGGGGTTTTTCTTTTTTCCAGAGATTCTCGCACGTCGGATTGAGATTCAATTCAATTTGAAAAAAGTAGACAGAAAATAGGAAAGGAAAGAGGGTGGAATAAAAATTGGGAAAAAATCTTTGAGCTGAAAAAGTGAAGAAGTAATGGTAGATAGGTACATGGAATGAAAGATAGCATAAGGTGGATGTGGATTGTGGATTGCAGCGGTGCTTCAAACCAAAGTGGTATAAAAGAAGTAGCAGAGAACATGAAGATGAGCATTAGTTAAACTCAAGAGAAGCTGGACGTGATGTTACAAAAAAATGGTATGGCATGGTTTTTTTCTTGTACATACTTTCTTCTTGAACTGCTATGCCCATTAAATTACAAGAGAAGTACACGTATCGATTTGAATTGAAAAAAAGGGGAACGTCAAGTCAACCAACGCGATTCAGAAGAAGAAAAAAGCAAAGACAAGTACAACGAAAGAGAAAGCTACGTACTTATGACCTCCTCACTTTTTGGAGGAGTAGCAGTAGCATGTGCTCATTTGGTCTGGTGAAGAATTGTAAGAAGTCACTGAAGTGGGACTTTGCTTTTCGTTATACATGGCCGTTCTGCTGTTTTTGGTAGTGTTTAAGAAAAAAAGGAAAGCACCAGTGCACCACTCACGGTCTGTGGTTTTGCCTTGGTGTTTGATGGCGATGGTTCATGCTTTTCATTCCAATGAAGTATGAGGAAAGATCGCAGTTTTGCAGTGTTGTACTTTTAAAAAAAGAAGAAGATGAAGCAATGTTAATAATATAGTTTGTTACAAAAAGATGCTGCTGGTGATAGCAATTTAACATTGTAGCAAGGAGAACAAGCGATAAGACGATATGATTATATATAAAAAGTAGTTATAGTACAGTACAAGTACTGCAAGTTAAGTTAGGCTGTCAGAAAAAGGAATATAATGGACAGGAATGAAATTGTAATAGACTGGAATTCCCAGTTTTAGTCTCATGGGATGTTTTCACCATTGCTCCGGTTGATACTACTCTTTGACCCTTACCTTGCCTTGTTTTTACTCTTTCATTGTGCAACCAGCAATATTCTCAAGCTTATATGTGTACAGTAATGTTATCCTTACTTTTCCTGATCCTCATAATTTAGTAGGTGAAAGCACATCGCTTCAAAAAAGCTCGGAACGAATTTATTTAAACAATTTGAGGGAAAGGGACAGCTGTATCTTGTCTTATTAAACTGAAAAAGTCCATTCTTGATTTTTACTTTCGACACAAGTCGTTTGTCATGTTTATGGTATTCGCAATCGTTTGGATTTGGGAATGCATCCAATCTAAATAATTGGTCCCTTTGCAGATATTAATATTGCATACAATTGAACAAGTAGAGAAGTCAGCATGGAGGGATTTTTGCATGAATAGCTGTAAAAACAATTCTTGTAAATTGATACTTACTTCTCACCTGAAACTTAAATATGTACAGCGAAAGCTAGTAGTGAATTGTTCACTCCACGGCAGTAGTTCGAAGGAGTTGGGAATATCAACTTGGAATAGATATCATGGCTGCTTGTATTTGCTTTACCTGTTCAATTCAGAAAATATTTTCTACATTCATCAGTTGGAAAGACGCCTTTCTTTTTAGATCGATTCCTCGGAAAAACGACCCTAATGCAATGTAGATCCAGTTTGGTATACTGCATTGAAGGCTAATTTTCTGCATAATTTATGTACTCGTCCATGAACCAGTTCGAGTTAACTTTATTGAAATGATCTAGGAAGACACTATAATATATTTACTACACAGTGCGACGCATTCTTTAATTCCCGGTGTGTTTGCTGCACTCGAGATGCATATTGTTATTTATAGGACAAATTCATGAAGACGATGCAACCAAACTGCATGCATGTTATTTTGAAAGTAATATAACCGGGCAGAACGGGTAGTTTTGCTTTTGAATTTATCTCTTTATTCGTTGTAAGTGCCGCAGTGTGTATAGTCCACCCTCTTCCGCATACCATTCAGTGTGAGGAAAATACGCACATGTGTGCATTAAAAAAGCTAATATTCACCCCCAATCCAATAAATTTGTCCGGAGGACCACATAAATGTTATAAATGTATCTATGTGTAAGCTTTTTATATCTTGTTTCTTTCATTTCTTTCGTTTCGAGTGCAAGTCAAGAACAAGCGAGAGCGAAGCGGACATTCGCTCTCTGGGTTCGGTTGCTGATTTGGAAGGTTGATATTTTCATTCATTTCAACATTCAAGTGAGGCTGGTGAGATGAAGGTCGATTACTCTCAAGTTCATAAAAAAATGTTAGCACAAAGAGTACATTGCATTTTACATAAAAACGAAACGCCCCATTGGGGCTGTAGAGCACGTTCTTATCCTCCGTACTTATCTAAAGGAAAGCTTTCGTGTCGGTCGGGCCGAATACCTTTTTTTACTCTCCACTCCTCCACCATTCTATTGCTAATCAGTTTATAGAAAAAGAAATGAGAAAACGGTGTTTTATATTTATTCTTTCAGTTCCAAACCCGTGTCAAAGTTGCCAGTAAAAATACATAATGTACGGCTTCCCTTCCCTACTCTACACAAAGTGTACTGGGAAATTATAAGTGTTAGATTAGAAAGCAGAGTTTATAAAAATGAACAGTCTAACTCATACGTGTCTCAATGTGTGGAGGAAAGAATCTTATAATTTTGCAGCGGTCAAGTTTACGTGACATTAAGTGGACCTTGAGGGGTTTCTTTAACAGTGAAGAATGAGCGATAGGAATTTGAGTGTCGCCCTCTCACCGGAATGCTCTTTGAAGGGCAGGAACGTTTCTTCAAATAAAGCAGGTGTATTTATAGGTGTTGTACTTACATGCACTTGGGAATCAAGCAATTTGTTCAAGTCGAGTCCTTCTTTGAGTTCCGATTCTGATAGCATCTCTCTCATTTCTTGTACAATTTTATGTCACGTCTTTGCAATATATTTCTGCGTTAATCTGAGGGTAAGAACATTGAAATTGTGCTGGAGCAAGGCTCGGCTGGTAAGATGAAAACAGGAATTTTACGACCATAATTGGAATAGCGAAGAAAGCTACGAAATGAAATGTCATAAAATACTTGAGTTTAAAATATTGCTGTAATTAGGGTGTAACTTTTATTCCAGTGCAATACACGCACGCAATATCCGTCTTCAACCATTTTAAGTGAACCTTGCATTTCCGTTCTGTAAGATTTGTCGGCATTCTGGTGGTAGGACAAGGGCATTCTAAAGTAACTTAGATAAGACCCTTTTAAATTATGTAACTGCTATTTGTGAAGTGATGTCTAACTAAAGTAAAATGTTTTTTTCAAGGATCTGATGGGGATGATAGTTTTGATGGAATACTCAAAATAAATGTTAAGTCATATTTGTTTTGGTTTTAGGCATACATATATGCATGCATGTTATGATATGCATGAAACACATAGAATCGTCACCATTCCAGAGCAGAGTTGCTAGAGAAAACGAAAATTTTCCGATTTCTCTGAAATTTGGCAGCCATTTTGTGCTCTTATAATTCAGTATGAGGTTGGGCTTAAGTGGTATTGTATGAATATACATATATGTACTATATGATTGCCCGAGAACATGCAAGTAAAAGTCGCATGTCATATTAGGCAGTATCGACCAACTGATTGTGTTGTGTTGTGAGATCATGCATATTTCCAAATAGTTATTTTTAAACATATCGAAATATACTGCTTTTGTGCTAGAGCTTTCAGTTTCATTATTGTCCATGATAGCTTTCTCGGAACGAAGCTATTTCTTTCGTGATGTTTTATTGATGTATTTTACGCAGTTTAGCTTGGAGCTTGCCATTTTACTTGCTGTTGCATTGCACACAACATGTCTACTCTGCTCTGGACTTTATATGAAGAGATGCCAAACTCCTTATTCGAGAGTTTGAAAGCAATTTTTAATCAGAACATTTTTTCTTTTGTGTCGGCTCGGGTTATGAAATAAATTGACTTAAATGTTCCATTCGATTACACGTGGGTGCACCATTTGATTACGTTGCATTGCATTGGCATAAAAAAGCTTGGATGGAGGAATCTATTTGTATTCACTGCGTCAACTCTACTTTCTCCATATCCCATTTCACTCTTCCGGACGGAAGTGTCTGAATGCAGTTTTCCTCTTGAATTAACAATATTACTTCTGGGAAAACTTACATCAAGTCCGCCTTTCTTATGATGTCGATAATTTCATAGATAAATTTTCGACGCAGTTTCATTTCATTTAATTCACTCTTTACCAAAAGCTGAAAGCTTAATATTATATCAGCCACCTGAAAAAAATGCCATTGGAGGTCGTAAAAGGAAAATGTAAAATGTGTTGTCATTTTGCCATGTTTTCTTTTTAAAAATTGCTTTCATTTTTCTTTCCGGCTTCCGTTAGAGCAGACTTACTTTGGTTAATGTATTTTCATTTTATTTTGTCGTATATGTCCGTGTTTTGTTGTGATGTCCGTTGTTGTTGTCATTTTGACAAAGTGGCTTCCAGTTACTTTGCGCTATCGAGGAAAAGATAAAAATTTGGAAGATGAAAATGAAAGATGACGATAGTTTGACAAGTAGAGTAATGGGTAAAGAAAGTCCAAAGTTCAGTTTGGATAAAAGTAAAAAGAAGAAAGAAAGAAAGTGTATGTATCAATTTTATTTCTTACATCACTGTCGTCCATCCTTTCATGAAAGTTGATACTTTTTTTGTTAGCACAACTAATAGGATTGCTCTTCTCAAAAAAGGTTATGTTATGATGTAATGTTATTTCTGTGTACAAAGTTGTCCAATTTCAATTCAGTATTAGAACCTTTTAAGATGACATTATTCAGCAATTTCATCGGAAGAGTGGATATAGATGGATGGGGAGACAGATTTCTTTCTTATTATTTTGTTTACCTTGCTAATATACTCTTTGCTGTGTAAACTGTAGAAGTGCATCTTGAAGAGAAGCATCCAACAAAAATGTGAGAGTCTTACCATTTTCGGTTAACCATTCATTATGAGATCAAAAATCAGTAAAGCCAGACAGATGACAGAATGCATATGAAATCGCATGTTGTTCCGTTCTTAGGGAACCCAAACAGTCAGGAAATATTAGCTAATTGAGGGAGAGAAAGATTATAACAGGTTTAATATGTAAAATTAACCAGTTTATTGGAAAATGGCGAGTTTATCGGTTCAACAATTGTTCGGTTACTCTAATCATTCTTTTGCTTATTTTTGATTTCCAGATTTTTACACTATCACGCTTCCTGATGAAACGGGGATAGATAAACTAAGCCACAAGGAAAAACGCATCATCATCCAGGACAATCATGAAGAATACTAGGTACAATAGTTGTTTGTATGAAGACTCCAGCACAATGTCGTCAGAAGAGGAGTCATCCACCCCATCGCCAGTACATGAAACAATGAGTGCTCATTCGTTAGAAAATAGGCTTACCTCAAATTCTTCGGAATGGTCGTACGAGAATCGAAACACAAACTGTTCAAGATGCCCCAACTCTACAGAGAATTCCTCATGGAGAAGGAATAGCAGAGGAACCAGTAGTAATTTTTGGGGATTTCGACCATTCTCAGCTGCCAATTGCCTTCTAATTTATATTTTGGTACTTTACTCCATCCTGGACTTGACGTCAGGAGCAGGTGAGTCATTAAAATATTTCTTAGTGTGAATTACTGCACAACGATAACTGCGCACATCTTCGTTAGCAGATCATGAAAATGACATGGTCTTCATTTCATAGTCATGACATGACTCATGACTCATGACCGTACGTAAATGTATGTACAAGTTTGTATGCACCACAGAATAGGTGAAATTTAAGAATGCCTGCTCAACGAGCACAACAACAAGCGTGTTTAAAATGAACACCAACTGGGAACTGGGACATGTGCTTGAAAGCATGATCTGTTGTCTGTCTGATGATGAGGATTTTGGAGTTTAGATTTTTTATAAGTGCAATTTAATTTTTCCAGTGCAATCACCCCCTCAAATTACCAAGCAGCCCCCAACGGATGAGCTACTATTTCAAGTGAAACAGAGACAAGATGAAAACGATAAGCCTTTCATTATCGAATGTGAAGCAGAAGGTGAACCAGCCCCAAAATACAAATGGATCAAGAACGGGAAAGAGTTTAACTGGCAAACTTACGATGACAGAATTTCCCAACAACAAGGAAGAGGAACACTGGTTGTGACCTCACCACAAACTGAAGACATTGGTCAATACCAATGTTTTGCATACAACGAGTGGGGAACGGCCACCACCAATTCAGTTTTTCTGAGGAAGGCTGAATTGAACTCATTTAAGGAGGAAGAACCTAAAACAGTTCCTGCTGAAGAAGGGCAGCCCTGGAAGCTTGCCTGCAGTCCCCCAGATGGTTGGCCCAAACCACACGTGTATTGGATGTTACAGGTTTGCGATTTTTAATAATTTTTGCATTTAAAATATTAGACCAATTAGAAAATGATGTTTATAATATTTTTCGTCAACTGAAGTTTTTATGTGGAATTTTAAATGACTGATTAATTTTTTACTTTGATATTTTTTGGAATACGTAGACATTACTATAATTGTACTTTGGGCTTATTTTAATTTTTAGAACTCACAAGGAGCATTGCAAAGCATAAACTCTTCAAGAATAACTGTAGACCCTGAAGGAACTCTCTGGTTTTCAAACGTCACTCGCAACGACAAAAGTTCTGAATTTTTGTATGCATGCGCTGCTTACTCACGATTTAGGTATGCCAACTAGGAAAACAAAATTAAAAATACTAGTCAATCAGTCATACAATATCAATGTTGCATGTCTTAATTTAAAATGCGTTATCTCTTCCAGGAATGAATATAAGCTCGGAAACCGTGTTTACTTAAGCGTAGCACCTACAAGTAGTGCAGCCACATTGAACAAATACAAACCTGAAATCCAATATGCGTCCAAAAGAAATACAATAGCTATTCGCGGATCAACCGTTAGTCTGTGGTGCATCGTCGGTGGAACGTAAGGATTAAGCACAATATTAAACAGTTCTCAAGTATTAAGTTAAGGATTTACTTGTAAAAAATTTAATTTTTTTATGCATAGACCTCTTCCTGAGATAAAATGGGCAAAGAAAGGCAGTGGACTTCCATATGACAAACTGGAATATGATAATTATGGAAAGACATTAAAAATCAAGGACGTCGACTTTTCCGACGAAGGAGCTTATGACTGTGATGCCACAAATGGTGTAGGGACTCCAGTTTCGTATTCAATTCAACTTTCTGTATTCGCTGCTCCTTATTTTACGGTTGAACCTGAGATTCAGAATGCAGCTGAGGGGGAAAGCGTTGAGTTCAGATGTGAGGCTAGTGGAAAACCAGCTCCAGAAATTAAGTGGATTCACAATGGAAAACCTTTGGAAGAAGCAGAAGATAACCCGAGAAGAAAAGTTTTGGGAAACAGAATCGTCATTGAGAATATCAAGAAAGTTGATACGGGTAATTACGGTTGTAACGCCACCAATTCCTTTGGGTACGTGTACAAGGATGTGTACGTCAACGTTTTAGCACTGCCAGCTGAAATTACTGAAAAGCCAAAAGATGTTGTAACAACTGATGGAAAAGGAGTAACATTGACTTGTCGCGTATTTGGAGCTCCACGTCCTCTCGTTCGTTGGTTGAAGAACAACCAAGAATTAACTGGAGGACGTTACAAGGTTTTGGACAATGGAGATTTAGAAATCAGGGATGTACGTTTTGCTGATGCTGGCGAATATCTTTGTGATGCACGAAACAAATTTGGAAATGACACTGCCGGTGGAACTTTGGTTGTGAAAGAACACACTAAAATTGTGGACGTACCTGAGGACTACGAAGTTGCTGCTGGTACTACTGCCACTTTCCGGTGTAGTGCTGTAAAGGATCCAACTCTGACGTTGACTATCGACTGGTTAAGTGACGGAGAACTAATTGATTTTGATACGGAACCTCGGTATGTCAAGCTTCAAGATAATTCACTAACGATAGACAAAACAACGGAGTTGGACTCGGGAGTGTACACATGTGTTGCCAGAACAGAGCACGATAATGCAACTGCAGAAGCAACATTGACTGTCCAAGATGTTCCAAATATGCCAGAGCTCCTTAATATTGAATGTGGAAGACGAACTGCAACTACGAGATGGAGACCTATGGGAGACAATAGGTCGCCCATTCTTTA
>JAQFXM010002881.1:0-22583 GCA_034693345.1 Entomobrya multifasciata
GATGAAATACTTCAACATTAATTAAACCTCGCAACATGTCATGCCTATATTCGAATTACTTGGTGTAGTCGTAGTCGGTCGTAGTGTGTAAAAGGCTCAGAAAAATTATTCGACACAACCTAAAATTGCAAAACATGCATGTGGTGTGGTGTGAGTTTTAATAACACATTGTACAAATAATAAGTTCGTTCAAATTTTTTGCGATGAATATGAGAAAATTGAATCTTTTGACTTGCCGGCTCTCTCCGTACAAATCTTTGATTGTGTCAAGTCAATCTTATTGATGTTTCATGAAAAAATTCTCAGTAAGCGTAGAATTGCATTTTTTTAAATTCAATAAGAATTGTATGGTCTATGCATCAGAGAATGATGTCTTGTCATCGAAATCATCTTTTTAGGGAATTTTTTACTTAGTTAGAGATAATTAGCCAAAAAAAGAAAGAACATTTCATCAATGTTCATGCGCATGTTTAAAAGTGTCATTATGATCACCAGTCACCATAATATACACACTCTACAAAATTATGCCATTGCATTCAAGTTGGCTGAGTATCAAACTTCATTCTCAATCAACCTTGGCGTCACATTTTCTAAGAACCTACGTATATTGTAACATGAATATAGATGTATGTAGGTATGATCCAATATGTTGTGACTATATGACCGGCGGCCGCAGTTTGGCTTTCTTACAAATTTCATTATGGATTTGATTACTTTGGATGTTATATTACGATGCTACTGCGGTTATCTATTCTTTCGGGAGAAATGACAAGCATACATAATTTACTTACGGATCAACGAGATAGATAACAAAAAGTTTGAGTTTTGAGAACTTTGATATTAAAAAGTTGAAATTACATTTATTTGACGAACAATTCTTAATACAAAAATTATACTCTGTTGCATAACAACCCATGACAAATCCAACTCAGAACAGTGGACGTAACTTTTCCACAACATGTTACAGAAAAAGCAAAGTGCAAAATGCTACTGCAACGACAATAATATGAAAGTGTGGAGTTAATTGAAGTGTGAAATTCATCTATACTGCAGCAATTCATCCATCCATTAAAATTACATATCAGTCGCGGAATCGACAAGGCGAGAGTAATGCAATGACGATGTGATGTGCCTGATGAGGAGATGAAATATACCCTTTTATACAACAACAATACACATAAGCATATAAATGAATTAACCCAAATTCCATTATATCGATGGTTGGATTAAAATGAAAAGGAGAGTTTCCTGTGTAATAATATGTTCTATTGTTTGAGTGTAAAATACGCTACACACGAGTTCATTCCGAACAATATAAATGGACTCGAGCTCATTACAATTAAAAACAATGCTTAAACGAAATTTCCATACAAATCCAAAATTAACAAGTCATCCAGAAAACAGAGAGAAAATGAAAGTTTCTTCTGAATTCCACAAGTAAGGCCAACATGGCATCAGTCGCAAAATTTTCAGCCAACAATCACAATAAACTATTGCTGCAACTGCGTTGCAATTTAACAGCACAGAGAGGCAATGGATATTAATGGCTGGGTTAGTATATTGGTGTGAGAAAATGAACACAGACGAACAGTTCAATAGGTACTGGTACTATATTATGAGCATGAACTGAACACAGACGGGAAATAAACATCATTTCTCATTTTATTCGTTAATTCCGCATTGCAACGGGGAATTTTATGACTACTGTGTGCTGAGATATGGCTATGAATGATCGTTATGAAATGATAGTAGTTTTTTCCGGGGGATTATGACCCCTTTAATGGAGAATATAAAACTGTTGGTTTTTCCCTTCCTGCGAAAACCGTACAACTACCATACAAACAACTAGAGCGTTTATGTATTATAATCCAAAGCTACAAAAATATTATTATCTGGTGAAATAAAATGGGGGAGAGTCCAGAAGAGTGGGTAGTCCAGCAGCTTGCAAAAGTAATCCAGAGAAATCTTTGGGGTATACGAAATTCGATCAAGCAGAGAGAAAAGATGATGATGACAAGGAGAAACGACCCTTTTTCTGCTGCTTTTATGGATTTAGATTTGGAATCTGCTTTGTTGTCTAATCACACCATAATATACCATGCAAAAGGGTAGAGTGGGAGAAATTTTTTAATCCATATTTTCTTGCTGTATGTCCAAATGTTTTCATAAAAATCTATTCCCCCTTTTGATTTCACTAGAGTTAATATTATTATTACTTATTGTTATGCTTATTTTTGTTTTATGTGTGTACATAATGTATGAAGCTGCTGAGGTTTTTTTCAAACGTTTTGCATCAAATGATCCTTTTCTTTTTCCCAGTCAACAGAGATAGTTGACTTGACTGAAAAAGACTATGGGCTTTATTCAAAATAGGAAAAATATGTCCCAGTGGTAATTTTATATGAACAAAAATAATGTTTTTTTATCTTGACAAAAAATGAATCAGCATTTTCATTCCATATGCAACTCACGAAAAAAACATTTGTCCATAAAAAATGAATTGTCACTTATTTTTCTCTCCAGCTGTTTAGATTTCCTCTATTTGGAATATAAAAGCTTGTAACAAAGACAATACGCTAGGTTTTTTGTTTTGCTGTCGGCCCAAAAGTTAGACCTGTCTCCCTGCGACTGTGTGTGCCTGTCGTCTTGATTTCTCTTGGGAGTCAGATTAAATGCTTACAATGGACAAAGGCTGAATGTTTCCGTATGTGACAAGTGGAAATAGCATATATTTTTTTGTATTTAAACTTTCCAGACATTTTCACATGAAAAAACTTTTCTTGAAAAGACACTGTTATCAAAAATGTGATTGATTCTGCAAATCTTCTATCAACAAGCGACATAGTCTGGAGAATAAAATAAGGTTTGTTTCCTTAGGAAATCTCAGCATGTTTGACTCGACACTAACTGACTAACTGATATGATTGTCAACAAGGTGTATATTATATTTTTTGTGCGTTTTCATTAACATGCTTTGTATTTCGTACATGTGCTTCGCCACTTCGCCACCACCACCGAAAATGAATAAACATTATAATCATTCTAACATTATATACTTTTTGATTGTTATTATTATGATTATTTTCATTGTCTTGTTTTTTTTCTCGACACTTTTGTTGTACTTGTCATTCCTTCAAAATTGGAAATGGTATGTGCGCTGAAACTGCTATGATGCTGCTGTGGTATGGTAATATTATTTTCAAAGTAGGCGTGAATCCTTCAACGCCTTCATCCCTCAAGGTACTACTACCACCATATAAACCACACTGCACTGCACAGTGCACACTTTCATTTGACTCTTTGCAATGTCCTCGTTGTTGTTTGCGGTTTTATCCTGTTGAAAACCACATTTAAAGCTAATATTTCAGAGGTGGATGCTTCAATAGTCTTCTCGAAACAATGCATCCTGACAAGAGAGGTGAGGTGATCAGAAGAAGAAAAAATGTATATTCACGACATTCAGCAGCATTTCTCTCTCATTATTAAGATTATTATAATAATTAGCTATTATACATACATAATATATGCCCTATTGGCTTATAGTAGTACTTGCTGCAGGTTACCCCAAAAAGAATTAAAGCATTTTGGCTTGTTGGATTTTGGCAGATGGACGGAGAACAGAGCTGTACGCAACTAAAATTGCAGTTCGTCAAGTCAGGGTGAATGTGATATTAAAGTTGTTACGATGAAATTTGGCTCCTTTAAAGGATATGCTTTCATTATTGTCCTCGCATGGTGATTACCGTTAATTGCCTTCTCAGCTCAAGTCAGATTATTATGTGAATTCTGCCCACAGGATGACAAAAGACATGATTATCGATACTGACATTGCACAATCGGGTCAGATCAGAGGCAGTATAATATATAGACATACGAACGAGTAGGATAAAAATGTGCTTAGTTTCAAGGAGTTCCTTCATGCCCATGCCATGTAACAGGATTCAATTTCAAAGTTCACTTTTGATTGGTGGTGGTGATGGTGAACAATCTGCTTGGTCTATGTGTCGCCTAAGATCAATATTACTTACATGTGTGCATGTTCTGTTTTTACAACATTGTAGACTGTAGCAAAATATTTATAATCATAACTTGATAAACAATACATTTTTCAATGTTATGTTGTTGATTACACTGTACTGTGTGCAAAAAGGTTGTTGGCTGACGGCGAAAATATATACAAACATTAAACAAAATGGTTAGAGCAGAGAACCAGCTTGTTTTTTTGGGAAGCCCAGAGAGAGAGACGTGAAGTGAAGAAACAAACTGCATCTTGTAGAAAGAAACAATGGTATCTTCTCATTGTTTTACTGATTTAGCTTTAAAAATGGATGTGTGTGATGGAATGAGTAATGATTATGTATTCTCCGAGGTGAGGATGCAAATGGGACGGTCTACTGTCCAAAATGGAATGTAAATACGCACAAGAAAAAACAAGCACATAAGACAATACGCTTGGATAAGGTTACTAAGGGACATATTTTCTATTGTTTTGGTTACTATCATACATAGAAAAAAGTATATATAGTTTGTTCACTTGAATAGCATGCATTTCCGCATAGCCGAAAGAATAAAATGTGAATACAACACACACAGCAATAAGATTTTTGATCTCCATAAATGGCATGTTGGGACGACGAAGAAATTACGCTTGAGTAAAAAAAATTGCTAAGGTGATAGCTACTTTATAACTTTTGTAGGTAATATAATATAAAATATAATATATATTGGGTATAATAGTTTTTTGGTGAAATTGATATCATGGTCGATGGCTTTGTTGATAAGATGGTAGAGAATAGAGCAACAAACTTTAACTTAAGTTTCTAGTGGCAAACAACTTTTTACGATGACAAGTAGGAAATTTACTTTTTTCCTCATCTCATCATATTCATCGTCCAAATCCAAATCCTCACTTTTCTTTATGTTGTTTGAAAAAAAGTGTACCGCTTTTTCTATATAACCTCATCTGATAATCTGAAATCATCACCTACCTAATAATCTGTATGAGTGAATACGCTCAAGAGAATGAGAAAGCACAGAAAGGTGTTAAGATAAAAAAAATCATTGAGAACAGAAGCACAGTGGAATCAACTACTTTCCTAATGGGTATCATCAATCAGTTTTCTCGCAGACTTTTTTTTCTTGGAAAGTCTAGGTAGATGAATGGATATGGGATAAAAAATATTTAGTAAGCGTGTTTGACATGGACAGAGTTTTCATTAGAGTTTGTACATGTGTCCATATAGTTTCTGCTTTGTTTCCCTAATTTCTTTATGAAAAGTATATGGAAACTATAAATACAAGCAATTTTATTATTGACCGTTAGTTATTTAATATTACGGGAAAAAGTATTATTTTTCCAGCTTTTAAATGAAAACGAATCCTTTAGTCTTTTTTTATTTCTGTTTTTTTAAACAAGCTAACAACCAGCAGCAGAAGAATATGTACATATTGTTAGTAAAGCTAGAAACTTATCCCTGAGGAATTTTTTCACTTTGCTTGGTTTGGTTGGAAAAAGTAAGAATAAGAGTTGGAGTTATGGAGGCCACTCTGATCTGAGTAAGCTGAGCTTCTTTGGATTGCCAACATTAATCATCATCACCACCAGCGTGAAAAAAAAGAGATTTTTTGGTAAGGATTGGATGAACGTCATTATAATGGCCTCGTTCGTATGTGTAGTATTCACTTTTTTATACATAGATGCCCTTTTTGCCCTGAAGATATAATATGCTGTTTTACTCTTTAAGTATAAGTTATGTAAGTCCAACTTCTTCAACAGTTTTCCATTCAATTCCAGAATGATAAGTTTAGTTCTTTATTCGTCTCTCTGTATTTTTGCGACAGCATTAGGACATCTTACAAGAGTTACATGATAGAGTATAATGATGGTGATGCATGATGTCGAGTTTTTACTACCAGGCGATTTTTGTTTATTTTTCCAACATATTTTTAAAAAAGCAATGGATAATGAATGAAAGAGAATTTGTTTCTTTGAAAATAAAACTTGTTTAGGACTTTTTTTGTGTGAAACTTGAGAAGGAAAAAGAAACTAATAGACGGCTGGTGGCTGGATTCACTTGAAAAGTTTTCTAAAACTAAAAGTATTACTGCGTTCAAATCGAATCAGCCTTATTGTGAATAAATCCTTTCTAAGGCATCATTTGGCTTAATTTAGTGAACATTTTTGTGAATCAAGTGGGATGCGTATGTAGTTATTCCCAAGCTTAATGGAATATGCCTACATTCAGGTAAAAGTGAAACCCAAGTAATTTTAGTTGCTAATGGCATTTTTCTGTGTCCAAAATAGTTTCTCATTTTTAATGATTCATAAATTTTATTAAGATTGAGTTTGAGGGGGAAACTAGACAGAAATTGGAAGATTAGTATAAAATATCAGTTTCATGTACAAAGTATTTCTTAAGAAGAAATTTTGCTCCGTAAAAGTTGGTTTGCTGGTAACGTCACAAATTTCTCAATTTTAACTACCAAATAAGGAGATATTATGATTCTTGACCACCATTATTATGTCACTTATTTAATTGTCAGTCGTCAATCAATGCGTTAACTTTTCTGCTGGTTTTATCATAATGACTTAAATACTTTTGAAGTGATGAATTCATGGAAAACCTAACTAAGCAGTTTCCAAGTTTTTTTCATTTTTGAGCTCATTATATCATAACATACTATACAAGTATGCGTATGCGTAACATCAAACATTGGTTGCTATAGTACTTGAATATATCAAACAAACCATATTTTCATATCAAGAGCGAAAGTGTTTCCAAGGAGAAACGTATATTCTACAAGTGGGATGTGCAGATGACCTTGAGATATGTCCTTTTTATCTTGAATATTTTCACTTGAACTACTAATATGAAATGGAACGTAATAAATTGCAAGTGAAAAAGCGACAGTGCAAATATTTTATACAGGACATACTTTTATGAGCCTAAACCAAAGAAAAAATGATATTCATCAATATGACTTCGAGGTGGGTGCTATTATCATTTACCATACACACACATCGTTGTCGTTACCTTTATCTGCTTTTTGTAACTTTTTTTGCATCACATCGCATCACATCATATCATGTCGCTTTCAACATTATCATCGTCAAATAATTTGTGTGTTGGTTGGTGGTTTTGATCGAATAAGGAATGTTGACGACAAAAAAAGACGAACAGCTAAAACTTTACTGGCACTACCAACCAGCAGCAATGACAACATCAATGTTTCGATTTTTTGCTACTGACGACAAAAATATTCTTGACACATGATACCACCGAGAAGATACGGTTTGAGTTGAAGAAAAAGAAGTGAAGGTTTACGTAATACAAGTGCATATACAATCCAAAGACGAGACAACGATGGCAAATATGCTAAAGTAGCAAACATTCAAAGATCTTATTCATTCTGACAGGGTGTAAAATATATGTCAAGGATAAGAAGAAGAAGAAAAAAACGAATTGAATACAATTTTGATACAAATATTGTGCTTGTTCATCTCTCTCCTTCTGTGGTCTTCCAATTCTTTTTTATGACAATAAATGTCAGAGGCGAGGATTGCGTTATTTTGCTAAAAAGGTAAATTCAGAAAAGAACATCATATTTTATTACGTGACACACAGTTTCTGAGAGAGAAGACGAGACGAACAATTGGAAATTTATTTTTGGTGGCAGTGGTAGCAAGAAAAAAAGCTTGTATGGCAAAAAATATATAAAAACATGTTCCTCCTACCTACAAACCTATAACAACTATTTTTATCGTTAACACATCACATTCTTACTAACTTTTATTATACAAAGCTGCCAAAATCCTGCCAAATAGATAGATTGTATGAAAAAGAGATTTTCTGTTTTGTAGTAGCACACTAGTAACCTAATAGTGAAAAATATATATTAATAAACATCATGTTGCGTAATAGAAAAAAATAAGATGAAGAGATGACAGAGATAATTTTTCTTGTCGATGAAGAAAAGCTGTATAAGGCCAAAAAATAAATATTTGAGGGAGATATTAACTGAGTGTGAGTGCGTACAATTTTTTATTCAGATGTAACCATGTTTTTTATCTTACATGTAGAGAAGTAGATACAAAGATTTTAATGTATTTTAGTACTTATTTCTTTCGCAGGCAGGCCAAGCCAAGATTACCTTACTGAATACTTACATTGAAGCCATTAGTAAGCATATATGGTTGAAAACATAAATGTTGATCATGTAAGGAAAGATGATTATGTTGCTAAGAAAATTACATTTTTTCCCTTATTTTTTTCTATATATATTTGGTAGAGAGTGTGAGTGATTTGGGAATATAAAATGGTAGGAAGCTTGTGGTAAAGTTACAAGAAAAAATATATATGCAAGGAGATGAGTACCGTTGAGCACCGTCCAACTTGAAAAGTAAAAAAAGAAGGAAGCAACCTAACCCAACGGAACTCCAGACCAGACATTCATCCTTCCAACAAAACTGATGTATAATGTAGATACAGCATGTATACAAGAAGTAAATGATGCATAATGTAGCATTTCATTTAAGTTTTATGCTAGGATGCTTTTCCATCAGCGACTAAAGCAGGCGACGAAAAACCATGCAATAAAAAGTGGATTAAAATGACGAGGTATGTCTGGAAGGAAGTAGACAGTGGAAGAAAAAGCGAAAAAAATTTACATTTTTACACAATATGTACAATCACCGTATATTATATATTTTTCCCGGTGTGTTTAGAAGGTTTATGTATTAAAAAAATGTTTCTGGAGCAGTAGTGATGGAAGTAGCTGTTAGTCCATATATTTTTTCACTACATTCGCCAAACAGATGATTCATGCAAATCACAGTAAAATGGGAAAGTAACCAGGTTAGATATGATACTGTTAAGTTGGTAGCTAGGGCTTCTGCGAGAAGAGAGATGAGTGAAAGTACAACATAACAAGAGTAGAAAGATGTAGAACACCGCAGTTTACATTTTTTCCTTTTCTTTTTCGCCTGAAGGCCAGGAAAAAAAATTATTCGAGAGAAAGAAAGAAAATACATACTTTCTTTTTTTATGATGCAAAAAAAGTTGGAAGAGGGTACTTGAAAGTTTTTCAGAAAGAAGTGTGCTACAACAAAAAAAGGGATTGAGGATGATCGATTAAAATACCATGTTTTTTTGCGTACCTATGCAAGATTTGTTATGTTGGCTTGGCTGTAACAGAAGTTTACTTTTTGTTTGTGTAAAACACATTTTCAATTTTTTTCTGTTTTACGGCATGAGACAATAGGCCGTTTAGGGATGGTCTTACAAAATATGAATGTGCTTTCCTATAATTTTGTTTGCATTGAAAATAGATTTATGGGGGAATTGTCAATTTTTTACTCTGAAAAAACAAGTAAGCAATTTTGCAGTAGAATTTATGAACATAGATCCTATATATTTTTTCTTAGAATCACAAGGTGTAAAATATTTTAAAATTAGATTGTACATCAAGTTTGACTGGTATATTTTATATATTTAGGAAAGTTAATGGTCGATTTCCTCATTGATTTAAAATGTTTTTAGGACTGCAGGATTTCCTAAGATTATCTTTTCTATTCACTTCTTGCTGAGATTCGACAATTTAAGCTTATAAATACACTTCAAGATGACAAAACAAACAATGCATATAGTTAAAAATATCCTATACTTAAATATTTTGAAATAGAACAAGTAAGATTTAAGCTGTATTGTGTATCCCATTGTTTTAAGGTAAAATTGGAAGAATAGTTGCCTCACGGAAGTTATTTTATGGTTCAATAAATGAAATCTTTTGTATAAAAAGACCAAACACCATGTAGCAATATACCAACAAGTAGAATTAGTTTTTAAAGAAAAAAAATAGAGAGTGCCAGGCTGTCATTTTTGAATACTCAATTTGTATGCGCGTCTATGATTTTTACAAGTTTACAACCTACAATCTCACATGAAAAACAATTGTGACAATTGAGAAGAGGAATGAAGAAATGACAAAAGTGAATGAGAGTGTACACATCCAAATGGATTTTCTTTTTGACGTCAGAAATGACAAAAAAAGGATAAATGGAATGGAGTATATATATAAGTATTTGAGTATAAGTGTGTATGGAGTAAGATGATGTTGTAAAATTGAGTAATGTCAGCTATACGCACTTTACGTGTAAGTTTTTTTTATCCGGCCGAAAGTAAAAGTGACTACATATTTCATAGCCCACTTTACAACTTGGGGCACATACTAAAATCCTCCTCTTACATCATGTATCAAAATGCACATACTATACTACTGCATCATTCCTAGAAAATTGGTGTGTGCGATGTGCGATCACTCTCTCCTGCTATTATTCCAATTTGACTACACCATTTTTTGCACCACTTCAATTATATGGCATCATGCATGTTGGGAAACATTTGTGTAGAGTGTAGACACCACCCCATTGCAACGACTGTGTTGTCAGCAGATCAAGTAAAATGCCCTTTCTATTACAAGTAATCTTACGTTTTAAGGAAAATGACATGGAAAGGGTTTAGCTTTTGAAAAAATCCATCATCAGTAACCAAGTTGTTAACACCATCATTGCCTCCCCCTCATTGTTATTCCATGTCTGCAACATGTTGTAAAACTGCCGCAATGTAAGCGTTTTTACTACATGACAACAGTAGTATTAGTGGTGAAGGGAGACGAGGAAGAAGAAGAACAGAAGATTTGAATTATCTATTTTAAAACTCTTTCACACTTCATCTTGTTCGTAGTTGGTATTGTGATGTGGAAAAATTCTATTGTTTCAACGGCACAGATGGTTTACAATTGTACAACCCTTTTTTCAAAAGTGCTCAAAAGTCAAGTACTTTGGCTTGTGTCTGGTTAGCTTATTTTCACACATTTATCTCTTTTATGGATGTAAGCATGAATGTAAATCGACTGAAAGCAGCTAGATGAGTTTTTTGAAGAATTCATGACATTGCATTTTAGAGTGGAATATCCTGCAGTTTTTTATCGTGTGTGGTCAAACAAGGGCAAAAGAAAATCGTGTTGCTACCATTTGACATCGCATCGTGTTGTAATAACTTAAAAGGGATTTCATACAGAATTTAGTTAAGGTTCTATCTGCGTCGTACTTTTAAGTGTATGTGTATTTTTGGGTAATCCTGAATTATAAAGCAAATGATTTGCGTAAACTAGCATGTTTGGTTTACCTGAAATGAAAGTCAAACAAGACAAATATCAAAAGATACTGTGGTAGCAAAACCACAAAACAGTGAAGCTTCTTGTGGTGACAATACACCCACGCAATTAACCATTTTAATTTGCAAATCTACTCTGGTTTATCAGACTAGTCGTTCATGAGATAAAAAAAATAATGATTTTTGTTACATTGTTATTAACTTATGTTTTAATGGACCGAAGAATCTGCTTTAATGAAATTTAACTCGGCTATCAACAAACTTTGCCTGTAATATTCTGAAAAAATATGACTCAAGTATACGTATTATATAATTAATCCATTTCGTATATTTGCACTCCATTTCCAGCTGCACAGCAAGCAACCATAACACTTTGCTACGGCTGATTTAATGGTTATGCTGTTCATTGTCCATCTTTACGATCTTTGCATGAAATGAAACAGTTGGGTATATAATTGGTTTATGGTAATGACCATGCACCTACTTGACGCTGACATGAACATAACATAAAAATGGAGCAAGCAGGGTGTATTATCGTATGCACGGTTTAGTTTGAACAATTGGTCTCTAAACGAATTTCAATACACAATGGGCCTTTAAATTTAACTTGGTGATATCGAAGAAGCGTCTTCGATCTTCAAAAAAAATATATTATGCAACTTACTTATAAGCTTCTATGTTTAAAAATTCTATGTTTAAAAAAAGTCTTTAAACTTTTAAACACACGCAAAACAGTTTGGTTAAGCATAGCCATAAAAGAGCATCAACAGTGACATCCCTCCAGAGACTTGTGAGTTAGATAGGTATATAACCGCATCATCACACTCATAATAAATAACAATAATAAACCACACATTCAGCTGTAATTCTTATGCGAAATAAAAGCGTTGATGCTAATGTGATGATGAGGGTAATATTAAGTGAATATGCATGTTTAAATGCTTATATCATTTCTCCTCAGAGTTGAAAATCTTGACTAGTTTTTTTATCATGCACAAAATATTTTACTGCATATTATACTTGACGCTCTCTTCTCCACATGAGTCCAAAAATTAAAACCTGTCAGTGGGTCTTTGTACTTTTGCCGTAACGTTTGCATGATAATTATGATGATAGTAAGTGAGCAGCTCTCATACTCTAATGATTTTGTATCTTTTCCATGCGAAAACTTCCATCTGTGTATGCAAAAGCATGCATGTATACCTTTACTTCCCTCTTTTTGCTTTCATCTATCACCAGCCCAACCAAAAATGTCAGTCTGTTATTTAGAAGAGCGTAAGAGCCTTACTCTTAATCTTTCTCTTTGAATTGCAAATCTTTTTTTAAAGCCACACATTAAAACTGCATGAATAAATAAATTAGAAAGAGAATGGAGAAGCTTAACTTGAGAATAAATAAAAGCGCATTGCATTGCAAATACATAGAAAAGTTAACTCTTAGCATTTGAAAATATTTTGGCAGTCAAAATTGCCAAGACATAGATATCCCAGTATATTCACATAATTTATTGCTACCACCATTCAAGCTATTAACTACCTTCATGTTTTTGTTTGTTTACTCAAATACATGGATGATGATGATGATGATGGTGGTGTGTGTTTTTGAGTTGATGTGAAAAATGGGCGATCTTTTTAAAATGATGTTGCCCATTACTGCCATGTACGTTGTTATGAAACTCATGAAACTAACTGGTATTAATAAAAACAACAGTCAAGTTAAAACCAATAACGGTATCTTATAATGGATATTGCAAAAACGATAATAAAAAATCCATGACGATGACTAATACATGGCATTATGAAGATGACGATGAAGACGAAGTTGCTGCGTTCGAAAGCAATTATAATTTATTCGAAATCTCATACTCTACGTATTTTTCATGCAAGCCATAGCACATGTGACTACAAATAGCATCATGAGAAAGGATAATTTCTCACAAAATTAACTTATTTTCTTACTACAGCAAGATATATTTTATTTCGTTAATAGGCAATAATTTGGTACACAACATCTTGTATTCATTTCCGAAATGACTTTTCACTCACTCACGACTTCTTTCACAGTTTTTTCTCTTTTCCTGTGATTATAATATGGCATCGGCATCACTCACAAAAAAATCAGTGATGATGACCCTTAATTGGATCTAGGAAGTAGATTGTGCAAACAATTACACCTAAATAGTGTGGGAAGGGAAGTCATTGAGTTAGCACTTAGGATGAAGATAACAAACACAAATATTATATAATTAGCCATAAATTCAAACACTAACCAGTAAATATTCACATTCACATGCATGCTTGAGCAAGAGCGAATTACACGGTAGTAAAAAAACAGTACGTTTTTACTACATCATAACTTTCAAGTAATATAGTCTATTTTTTACAAGAGCACTCATCGTTTCCATGTAAAAATGTTTTTTATGCATAAATAATAACACAGAAAATACTATTTACATAAAAAATCTCTATAAACTTTTTTTGTTTTAAAAAATCATCTTGTTTTCCCTTCAATAACCTTACATATAATTTACTAGAAGAAAAGCTCATCCAAAAACATTACGTTATGCTGCCAATGCCAATGTTGACGTATTTACGTAAATGTACCATGCATTTTTCACCAAGAAAAAAGTTTACATAAAGTAAATGGTGAACAGTGAACAAACTATGCCTGATAACATAATCCCATATTCAAAGTAAACAAAATAAAATTTGTGTTTGTATATTACATACACAGGTATGTATGTTGTTGCAAATAAGTCTACTATACAAAAATTTCTAAGTAAACTCACTTTTCTGACAGCAGTAGTATGTATACTATGATCATAAAAAACACACTTTCTACAGAAATCTTGTCTTCAGAAGAAGAAAAAATCTAAATTGATGATGATGATGTAACTATGCATGTATGTTTGTGTTTACATATTTTCTGGAAGGAAATAACCTTTCTCTCTGCATTATCTTCATAGGATTTATTATAATGTTTGGTGTAGGTATATCCTTTAGTTTTTTAAAACCAATTTTCTCATTCTGATCATGATCATAGTTTTTTGGAACAAGAGCAATTTATTTCCCCATAACATTATTACCTACACAAGATGATAATATTGTCGATTTTTTCTCATGTAAGCTTGTTCGTTGTGACAATATTGTGGGTACTACACTGTCAGTCTGTTTTTTTTGGAAGTGTGGAAGCTGAGCTGATAAATGGAAGAATTTTTCTGAGATTGAACTATCACGCATAAAAATGAACTTTAAAGAAACATCAGATGAAATTGGTGTTTTTTACGAGCTCATCTTTCTTTTAAAGAGTTCATTGTACAATGCAAGGATAAATAGCTTGAAGGGGAGTGGGAGATGAGACGACCCAATGCATAAATACATTATGTACAAAATATCCCTAAAGAATAATAACTATTGGTTGCACTGCACTATTTTTTTTGTTGTAAGCTATAAAAATGGATGACAAGCTAGGAAAATTGGACTATAAGACAGATATCACGACAGCACGGTGCATTAATTATGTTGTTAATTAGATCCTCATGTGAACTTATAGTTTACTTCCGCAACTGTACTTTTTCAAGTGGCAAGGCAATGTACAGTAAACACAAAAAAGAAACATGTGAATAATGATGCAAAATTGATGATAATGATATTTCGGAAAAACTTGTATAGAATCTTAGTGATTACTGTAAAGATAATAACTTTTGATATAAAAAAGACCATGTCTTTTGAGCTATATCACAAAATGAAAAACTTATGTCGGCATCCATGTAATTTCCAAACACTTTAAAAGCATTGTTTTTTATCAAATGTTTTTCATCTGTGATTACACAAATTAAAAATAAATAATGTTATATAATTACATTGCTTTTAATACAAGTAGTAAAAGAAAACGGAAAGATTTTTTTGCAAATAGAAGTTGCGTAAAAAGATGTTTACACTAGAAATTCATACAAGGAAAACTTGCTAGTATGTATTCTCTTCTCACATTCATGTATGTACTAGGTATAAATTTTTTAAATCAAATTACAATCCAAAGAAAGATTACACAAGCACAAAGTAAATATTAGGAATTTTTGGATTTATGTACATAGGGAAAGGAGAGTTGCATTGCAGTTTTGCAGTCCGTACACAAGACTTGTGTGTAGTACGTGCGTGCGTGGTAATTTAGCATCCTGGTAAACATGGTTTTTACAGGATGACTGAACCAGTCAAACACACATTTTGTGAAGCCAAAAAAAGAAAGATCATTATTATCATTAAACATCAAAACCTTTCGTTTTTATGACTTGACTTGAAAAACTCGATTTTTATTTCACATGCTGGCTGACGATGTGTCGTTTTCCGTCGTCTCGTAACTCTAAAAAAAGTAATATGATGGGATGGAAGCGAGCAGAGTGCTTAGCTTTTATTGCAATTTTTTTCAATAGACTATTCACACAAAGACAATTTTTATCTCCCTTAAAAATCGTAATGTCAACAAATAACTTACTTCCTGTCAATAAGATTCAAGGAGCAAACATCACCCTCCGAGCTTATTTAGCATGTGTCTAAACTGTAAAGCACGTTGCCTCTTTGTGACTTTTGTGTTGCGATATTAAGGTGGTAAGAAACGGAATATTGTTTAGGAATTGAAAAAAAAACGCGACACAAGATGATAATGAAGAATGTAACGTTATTTCACATGTTACTTGTCATCATAATCTCATCATCATTTTCAAAGAGGTCGAAACAGTAAACACGTGAAGAAGAGAGACTGAAGGATAAATTGAATGAAATTGGATGTGCTGAAGATAATAATATTACAAATTACAAAAATGACTTGACTTATGAAGACAGAGGGCTGATTGAGAGTCTCTGTAATCTGTAAGACTGAAACTAAGAGTTATAGTTACAAAGCATGAATCTCTATGACATGACAACCTACTTGAATACCGTGTAACTTGTCGTTCGGTGTTTGATACAATAAGCGAAAAAAATATGAATAGCTGCAGATTTAAGCTCGTTTAAAGTTGTTGAGTAATATTGTGAATCAAAAAGCTTACTACAGTTTCGCAACATCGTCAGATTTACTAAATATTACAAAATGGTTGGTAAACTCAACTCAGGAAATGCATTTTGAAACAAAACTTTCATCATATCAGTCAGACGGGCATGGAAATTGTTTCAAGTCTTCTTCCTCCCACCTGAGATGTAATCTTGCCGAATATTTTACCGAGAAAATTAGACAAAATTTTATAGCACATTGTTTGGTCCAGATCCAATGCTGCTATAGTAAACCTTGTTTCCGGTGACACGCAGTAGTTCTCCTCTGCTGAGTGGTAATACCGTTAAATTTTTAATTTCTGTTAAATATTTGAAGTTCATACCCATAATTATATGTACTTAGGTATACAAACATATTACAAAAGTACGTGTTCTCATCGGTTAGCACTAATAAACTTGAATAATAGCCATTTTAAGTGCCATTTTAAGCAAATACGTATACGGAATACGGATACTTTGCCACTGTTTCCGTTTGCTTCATTTGCGTCGTTGCTTCCTCACATTTCATAAACTATATCCTTTTGTCATCATAACTCATCATGAATAGTGTCGGACGGAACTCGTTTTATAGCTGCTTACGGAATTACTAAAAAATATGCTACCAAATATGATAGCCACCATTATCGTTTACAATACCATATAACATACATACAACTACAACATCATTATGGTATCCTATTAAGGAGGAAACAAATACCAAAAAGCTCCACGTATATAGAACGTAATAAGTTAGTCAATAAAGCAAGTTAATACAGGAAACACTTCCCTAACCACGTTGTAAAATAGTTCAAAAATAGTTATGTTGCAAAATTGGAAGACTATTCCGGAGGAGCGTTAACGGCATAATGTAATTGTACATTTATAATTTTGTCAGCTCCCTCCCAACCTTACATTACATAGCAAACATTTAAGTTAGCGTTATTAATAATAAGTAATAAGTATGTTTTCAGCTAATTTTCATGATGAATTTTGAGTTGTTAAGTTAGTTACTTACAGCGCTTTTGTAAAATTTAGCCTGTAAAGTCAATGTAAAACTATATTTCAAGAATTTGTAAGCAGTACATATGATGTACAATTTAGCGAGCAGAGAAATAATAGGAAACCAAAAATTCACGTTTCATTTTGCCCTATTTTATCATGGAGCCATATTTTTCCGATTTTTAGCAATGCACATAGGTGAGCTTCCTATATCAAAAACGCCATTATGTAAACCAAACCTTATAAGAACCATGACATGAGTTAATATTGTACAATTAATGAATTCGGCAGAAACAGGCCAAATATCAGATATAGTGAGATAAAGTGCCTGTCAAATAACTTGACTTTATTTGACTTGGGACACGGATAGAAAGCCCAAACGGTATCTGATGGAGATCATCAACCTGAAGTGTAATCATGGTGGTCGGTTGGCGGTGGTAGTAAAAAAAGGAGTCGCAATGGAAAAATGTGGAACAAGTTTGTTTATTGATTTACCCACTACGTATGTATATAATAACAGTCTTTAAGGATGAGATAAATTTGTTTAAGATGCAACATTCTTTTTACTGCGTTATTTATTTTAGCAGCTGTATATGTACTTCTTAGGTGTACCCCAAAGATATTCATTTCTATTAACTTGGACCTAGAAGAGATGATGCACTCTGTTTATGAATGATTGAAGTGTAAGTTTTGTGTCAAAAATATAGACCAGTAATGATGAACGAAGGGGTCATTATCCTGGTTTTATACATCTCTCATGTATTTGAAACTTTTCCTAGTTTTTTTTTGCTAAGTACAAAAAAATCACAAGTAACCTACATTTTGTCGTTTCTTTTCCTTCATCCGTTTCTTCCTACAGGTGAGCATGTCCTATTAAGGAAAAGTTTTCATCTAAAGCTTAGAATCCTGGAATCAATCTAGCGATTACTAAGAAACCCACACACATCAGCTTATCGTACATTGTACACACTATTCTTATCGGGTGTTCAATTTAAACCCACCTTTCATACCACTTTGCTACTACATTATTCCATCGAAAAGGAATTACTGGCGTAAATACACACATGACCTTTTACGATAATCTGGAACACTCACCCACCACCACACCACAAACTACACATCATCATTTGAAAGCAAGTAGAGATGGAAATAATGTTGTTTGTGCAGGCATTCGTAAGAGTCGTAAGTTGACAATCACCAGATGGAGACCAAGTACATAGTATATTGCTTAATTGAAAAACAAAACCTGCCGTTGTAATAACAAATTGCTAGAGTAGACTAGAGCAATCCACCTACAAGCATTAGTACTGCATTCTCTCCATCCATATCAATAAAATGCCCGATAAAAATACGTCACATCAAATAAAAAGATATTTGTTCAAGACAGAAAAAAACACACTAGTTTATATCCTCATAAGTTGCTGTTCGGCACATTATCTTCATCTATTATGATTTTTAGTGGTGTGTATATCTGTTGTAAATGGAAGTGAAGAAATGTTGAGTGTGCAAAAAAATAATGTCATGTTATAGAAAAAGGCTATAGAGAGGGAGAAAGAGATTTAGCCGGAATGGCGCAAATGGGTGTCCTAATTGTCGTTGACATTTTCAAGCACCACCGACGATACGGGAAATGAAACAGGTCTCAAATATATTACGGTCCCAAAAAGTCCCTTTTATTATTCTCCTTAGTGGGTGGTGTACCATTCGCCTCGTTTCCTTTCGGCAATAAAAATTTCTTTTATGTAGCGCAAATCCGCAAAAAATGTTGGTTGAATGTACAGTTAGAGATAAATGTCTTTATAGGTAGTACAACTATTTAAATTGGGAGATTTTTACGTTCGTACCAAATACAAATAATAATGCGACATATGTACGTTACTGGGTTTTCAGAGATGTTGAATCAGAAATATCATAAAATATTTTTTTGCAACATTCGTTTTGCTCTAGTAGTGCGTCCTGGAAATGCAAACATTAGAAATACATAAAAACAATTAGTAGCACAAAGTGACGCGACAGCTGCGTCTACCTGACCAGACCATTGAATTGGATGACATTAAAGAAAGGAAACCAGAACGAACGCACAGAAGGAATAATAGTGACATTAACATTTTTTGCATATATTACCCTTTTCATTAATGCGTAATCAGGTTCTAGGTATTAAGTACACCTGTTTGACTCATACGAAACTTATTAAGTTGTATAATTTTGAATACATTGTATTCGTAATAAATGTTTTAAATGAGTATTTTATAATTTTGCCATAAACGAAAGTGCGTATTTAGTTTGGGTTCAAGCTGTTCTAACATCTCTTTGGGTGACATTATAAGTTTTAAAAGCAAGGCGGGGCTCGAGGATGATAATTACAATCATGTCATGATGCTGGTTGGTGGCTGTTAGCAAAATTCTTACATCTTTTATAGCTGGCTTCTCGAACACAATGAAAATATAAGGAACATTTTATGAAAACTACGTTTTCATACCAGCATAGATGTATGCATGTAATATGCTCATATTTCTTTTCACATGGTACGCATATCAACCATGAATGCAACCATGTAAATACCAATGTACTATCACGAATCATCTAGAAAAAGGCCCTTGGCATTTAGAGTCAAAATGAAAAAGAGACTGGGCTTCGCTAGAAAAGAGGGAGATAAGAGGTGTAAGTGGGAGCGGACGTGAGCATATAATAATATTATTACTATCATTATTTTAAATTGTAAATGGTGTGTGGTGGTGATCTAGTGCTGCTGGTGCGGGTGGCTTATTATTGTTTATATTATACCTTATCTTTTTTCCATTATGGCTACACGTCCCTTAACATATTATGTCGAAGTTTGAGGGATGCAAATAAAGTTTAGAAGAACTCACATCACATCTATCCAACAACTCACAAGTGAGTGTAAAAACGAGAGTAACAAAAGATAAAAAGGGTATAGTAAAATATATGTGTGTAATAATATGCATAACAACAGGTTTCAACATAGTGATGTTTTTTATCCGGCAAAAATATCATTTTCTCCTATTATACAGGCAGAAGAGTGAGAATGATAAAAAAAACTTCAAGCCAATTTTGGGAAAACTGGGACGCACCAGTTTTACTCGCTAACATTATTATCACCATCCGTGATGGAAGAATAACTCTGTGCCTGGTAGGATGACTGAGTTTTTGTGTTGTTGTTTGTTATCGTCTTCGTCATCATCAAGTCAGTATGTAACTTGGTTATGAAAAGTGATATGGCATTCATTCTAGAGCACGACATTTATTATTTTTTAAAGGCGTTTTCTCCTCCACATTCTTTCACATTTAACTAGCCGTGTCGAGTCGACCAAACTGAAAGCTCTGTTCATTTTTTTCTTGTATGAATATATATTTAAGTAAAACCATTGGGTCTATTCTTGCTTGTACGCAGCCAACCTTAAAATTCAGAAAAAAAGGAGGAAAGGAAAACCATTTCCCGTCTCTTTTACTATTTTGATTAAATGTGCATCATTTTTATGCTTATCATAGCCATTTAACATTTATTATATTATTGCACTGTTACTGCACCACCACCCTAAAAAAGTGCATTTTTTGATGGCTTAGTCTGATAAGTGTATTTGGAAAAGGAGTGTTCTTTCATCAACATCAATATGAATATTACATATAAGAGTATATGTATTTATTCGTTCGACTTGTTTCAACTGTAAAAGTATTTTGATCGGAGATATTCACAGTTTTATAGTAAAACTATGAATGAAATAGTGATAAGGCGAATAAGTAAAATCTCGCATCATGAAACTAAAACATACAAATTTTCCGTCACAGCGAAAGTGTGGAAGGGCTTGGCTACAAGTGCTGTTCATAATAAATGGAACGTCCAAAAAGTACCATGTTACAAATTTGTAACTTGTTTTAATACTGACTCGCCGACGACGCTTTCTATTAATCGTATCACCTGCGAGTTAAGTACATTATAATGTCATTAATGTTATGTAGCTGTTACTTATTCTGCATTTTACTGTTACATCAAATAATTTCTAATATAAACTTAATGAATAGAGACATTAAAAAGTAAAAGTTTTGGTAAAACGTATTTATTATACATAGTAAATATGACCACAGGTGTGCTTACACATCAATAAACATTTTACTTTCAGCTGTATTATCAAGGGTATCAGTAGTCTTAACATTGTACATCCACTTATTTCATATCAGTAGCGGTCCCCAACGTGTATGCATGCTATAAAATTTAAGGTTTCGGCTGTTGTGGATGGAGTGGAGATTCTGAGATAATAAACCATATAAAGTCAACAATGTTTAAAAACCACCCTCCACCCACCCCAAACTAAATTATCATTTTATTGCAATAATCCAAGGGAAGCTTTTAAACGCTAAAAACCTTTTTAGTAATTTCATTTACTTCCTGGAAATATCAAAACAGTTGGTGTTTTCAACTTTAATTCTGAAATGATTTAAACTAGTTTTGGAAGAATAAAGAAAGCCGCTTTTGCCAAATTATTCAGGAAAAGTAATAATAATGATGACACGGACACACATAATACACAGTAGTAAAATGAAAAGAAACAGGCGCAAGATTGAAGACAGAAAATCGTATTAGATTTTTAAGGTTTTTCGTTGAATTTTGTGTTTTTATTCAAACCTGAAATATTTCATAATAAAACATACGGTTTGTAAAATGTAATAAAATAATGCTACATACGACACTTTACTGTTATCTTAAGACTTTGTTTACCCTGGTCATCATTTATCCCATTTAAAATACATTCATACAATAAAGAACCTGTGAAAAATTCGGTAGCGGATATTTCAAAATCTCAATGAGTTCTTTATCAGTTTGCTGCCAAAAAATGGAGAAAGAATCAAAATATCCGACTCTGAAACCCGATTTGTGTTGCTTTGCTATACACTCTTATATGTAATTATTTCCGAAACAGAAAACCAATTTTTCATAAATAATATGTACTTCCTATTTTACTTTTTTCGTACAAAATGAGATAAAGAAGGGTATATGTCGAAAAAAAGTTCAGTCTAAAATGCAGGTAAATATTTCAAAAGAAGTCACACAAAGGATATGCAGATTTTGCAAGACAAAGTGGGAGTGGAGTGGTGTATGTGTGTATGCATAGCATTCGCTCGCACTCATCACTCATACAAAATACTCTATTGCTTGTGAAGACTTCAACATGTTAACAAATGCATGTAAAATTATGCGTGCATGTAACTTTTTCCTTTTTCCACCTTTCCATCCACATACCTGCATGTAAGGTACCTCTTAAAGTTGAAAGAAAATGCTTTCAAAGAAATGGATCTTATCAATTTAGAAAAAGGTGCAAAACACCCAGCTAGTAATATAGGATATTATGGATAATATGTGACATGAAG